>JAMQGT020014530.1:0-51593 GCA_024447675.2 Pterophyllum scalare
TGGATAATGGCTCTCACTGTGGTTCGCTGGATTCCCAAAGCTTTGGAAATGGCTTTATAACCCTTTCCAGACTGATATATCTGAATTACTTTCTTTCTCAATTGTTCCTGAATTTCTTTGGATCTCGGCATGATGTGTAGCTTTTAAGGATCTTCTGGTGGACCTTACTGTGTCAGGCAGCTCCTATTTAAGTGATGTCTTGATTGAGAACAGGTGTGGCAATAATCAGGCCTGGGTGTGGCTAGAGAAATTGAACTCAGGTGTGAAAAAAACCACAGTTATAGTATGTTTTAACAAGGGGGGCAATCACTTTTTCACACAGGGCCATGATGGTTTGGATTTTTTTTCACCTTTAATAATAAACACCTTCATTTACAAATTGCATTTTGTGTTTACTTGTGTTGTCCTTGACTATTGTTTAAATTGGTTTGATGTTCCGAAACACTTAAGTGTGACAAACATGCAAAAAAACAGGAAATGTGGAAGGAGGCAAACACTTTTTCACACCACTGTATTAACTACATGAGGAGAAACTGGAACCTCAGGCCAGGAATGAACCTCAGAGTCTCTATAAACATGGCCAAAGAACACTGGAGTAGTAGATTTTGTGGCACCTGTTAAATTCAAATGTTATGGACTTTAGTTTGCCAATATAAACAATATTGATGACCCATGAATTAAATTGATTGACACAAGACAAAGTACTGTGTATATATACATATATATGCATGATTTGGGGCAAATCTGTACTTCTGATTGAGATGAGTGGTGAAAAAGTATTCTTTGCTTCAGAACACCACATGGTGTCTTCATCTTAATGATCTGGCTTCCTATTTTTCTAACTTTATGTTAAGATAAAAACGTTCCGAAGGAATGCTTTGGGGTAATAGGATTTATTATTATTATTATTATTGGAACAGTCAGAGCTCCAAACTGACTACAGACTTATAGCTTTTGCTATGTGGCACCTCTATATTTTACAGTGTGATTATAACTGTGATGGATTCTAAAGACAGTGCAGAACATCAAAATGGAAAATCTAAGATACACCTTAGGACCAGCTAGTTGAATCTCCAAGGTATACCTCATGGAGAGTCAGTCTACAAGGGAAAAATTTAAATAATGCTAATATATGGATGCATGTAGTTTGTTCTCGCTGCATATGTATCACGTTTCATTCAAGACATATTTCAGAATGTATAAACACAATTTCGTGACATGTTTACAAAATCTTTTCCAGGCAGGTTTAAAACTTCGAGAGCAGTGAAAAAAAAATTAGGCTAGACAATGAGGCTGAAGACAGCAGAGATTATTATGTAGGGAGATTTAGGGCAATCTGTTTAGGGCACAAAAATGTTGATTTTTTTTTTAAATGTGATAGAGGCTGACATAGCCATGAAGGAGACTGTCTGTACTGGTTGGGCTTTTATCCCTTTGACAGATAATCTAAGGCTTCCTTTTAATAACCTCATTACAGATAAGATAAAGAAGAGGACATAAACCTTAAGTGTTTGTAGTTTTATATCTGTTGCTTCAATGTGTTCTGGCTCTTCAAGTCCTGTAATGGTCCACCCTCTACCCCTAACTTCCCAAGCATGTCTCAGTAATTTATGTTAAAAACTACAACTGAGCCCACATTATAGAATTAACAAAATGCAAACTTTTTCCAAATGCCTTGTCATATATATATATATATATATATATATATATATATATATATATATATATATATATATATATATATATATATATATATATATATATATATATATGAGGTAATGGTGTTGATCATGTTAACAAATGTCCTTTATAGCCTGTTAAATATTTCAGTACCTGGACATTAGCTTGTAGCTAAATCTGACACAAGACATAGTTTTTCTAAGAGATGAGTAATATTGTGCACGGTCCCTGAAAAAACTTAAGTTTCTTCCATGCTCAGTTACTGCAGTCAAACAGGCATCTCAACTATTCACTCAAACTGCTCAGAATTTCTGACGACAGCATAGATGTAACATGAGGACTGGTCTGATGGTCTGATCTCTTAGCCCATAGATGAGAGAACTCAGGCATCTGGGTAAGATAATAAAACACACATAAAAAAGATTCTGAACCCATGAAAATACTGTCCTTGTTACAGTTCTTGAAAGAGCTACGAGCAAAGGGTTGTTGATAGTTGAGCAGAGACTGAGGCACAGCTGCATCAGATTCAGCAGTAGAGTATTACGAGCTTTACGGGCTAAAGCTCTCTTTGCAGAGGCCGACCTGGCTGCTAATATAACACCAACATAAGAAAAAATGACTGCCACACCAGCAGATACAAACACAAAACATGTGAAAGCTGTATCATAAAGATCAGACCTCGACCCAAACCATAGAGCTACATTAGAACAAAGATCGTTCACCTGCAGGTTTCCCAACTTTTCAAATGGAAAAAAAAAGATAAGTCGAGTGAGATTATTGAGCGAACTGATGACCCAAATCACAATAATAGCAACACCTGTGTTTTTGTTGGTGATGATGGTAGCATGCCTCAGTGGGTAGCACACAGCAACATATCTCTCCAGGGGCATCATTGAAAGGGTGAGAGGGGATATTCCTGTTGTTAGATTGGCCAACAAGCTGAGAAATCCGCATACAGGATATGGCAATTTTATTTTAAAAATAGCAAGAAGATAATGGAACTGACTCTGTGCCAGCTGTACAGTTTCTGCAAAGAGGAGGTTATATAGAAGAATGTAACGTGGGGTGTCACAAAACACTGGTTTACTCCTCAGTGTGAACAACATGATCCCATTAATGAAGAGAAAAATAAAAGATGGAACCGTTGACAGAGTGGAAATAATAATTACCCTCAGTAAGTCCTGATACTGCAGTTCAATAGTCATGTTAGTGTAAGACTGAGATACATTCGACATCGCTGAGAAAATCTGAGATATAAAAACCATTAAACTTTTGAAGTCACTGCAACACAAAAGGTCAATGATTTAAGCATTCCTACAAGATATAAGGAATATTAAAAGATCTTTACAAAAACAAAAGGTTGTTGGTTCACAACAAAAACAGTCACACAAAGAGATTTTTTCCCTGTACACGCAGTCAGCAGGTTACACTGAGTGCTTGTCCATTATGGGCAGAGCTGTTCTGCAGAGCTGGTTTGACCTTGCACACAGTTTATGAGCTCTGTCCTCACAACCTCATCACATGACACAGCAACTGATCATTGATGACTGACGCAATCTTTCTTACACTTACATTGGTTTTGTTTGGTGTAGAACAGCATCACAGACATTTTCACTTTGGCATCAGGGCACCTGTCAGGGTCCCTGGGCTTTGAGCCCTTGTTTTTGAGTTAGTTCAATATTTCCTTTTGGGTTTTGAGAAGTGATTGAGGTTTAGAGTTGTATTATTTTATGGTTTTTGTTATAGTGTTATTTTGTATTCCTTTATAATATAGTGGTGTTTCTAGTCACGTATTATTCTTTGTTTTTGCCATTTGTTTCTTGGCTTCTTGACTTTGTTTATGCCCAATCAGAATTAAAACTCAATTTGGTGTTATTCCTGTCTCCTGTGTCTTGTGTTTGGGTCTGTAAACTATTCCCACCACTCGCATAGCCTTAAACATGACAGAACAAGTTAACCATAATATGGACCCAGTGGATAGAGACATTTTTCCCAGTGAGCTTAATGTCAAAATTGGAAATGAATTAATGAGGCTGTTTAAGAACTTTTCACGGATTTGTAATTCCATGGATGTGAATAATTTGTTAGTGGAGGTATCTGCCATGAAAAGTATAATTAACTATTTTGTACTTTAATGCCACATATCCATATCTTACTTACCTGAACCTGCCAATTCCAATCACAAGTCTCCACTTCTTAAAAAATTAATATAAAATTAGTATTTACTGTTCCTAGTCTAGCAGATGTGGTCATTTGTTTTTGTATCCCAGTCTGAGCTGGCCAATTCTAAATCCCTGCTTGAACTGAGCTGCTAAGACAGGCCTCTGTCAGGATCCTGGTCTCTGTCACTCCTACAGGCCAATCTCTTTAATAAATGTAGACACAAAGATTCTTGCAAAAGCCTTGGCTCACCAACTTGAGCAAGTCCTCCCAACAATTATCTCTAAGGAGCAGACTAGCTTCATAAAGGGGCATCAGCTTTATTGCAATGTTTGCACCTTGTTTAATGTTATTTACTCAAAAGAAACAGCAGTTGCACCTGAAGTTGTAATATCAATTGATGCTAAAAAACCCCAAAACATTTGATTGGGTTGAATGGACCTATCTGTTTGCTGTTTTAACTAAATTTGGTAGAAATTTTATATCATGGATATACCTTCTTTATACTTCCTACCTGCGCCAGTATTCTAACTAATAACAACCAATCTGTATACTTCTCATTAAATAGAGGTTGAAGGCAGGGCTGTCCCCTTTCCCCCCTCTTGTTTGCACTTGCAATAGAGCCTTTGTCTGTTTTTTAAGAACCTCTCCCATTTTCAATGGGATTATCAGGACTCGTACAGAACTCAAGTTATTGCTGTATGCAGATGACTTGCTTCTGTACATCACAAGCCCGGTAGGAACCTGTCCTATTACTGTTTCATTCTTTCACAGATTCAGCCAGTTTGCACTGTATAGCATTGATGTTGCCAAGAGTGAATCTTACCCTGTTAACCATTTAGCATTCCAGCTATTTCAATCTGATATTCCCTTTAAGCGGTGCCCTTTAGGGTTCAAGTATATTGGGGTCAACATAATTAGATCTTTTAAGTCTCTTTACTCTAAAAATTTTCTTCCGCTCTTTGTTGACATAAAAAAACTAAAGAATAAATACAGTTAAGATGAACTTCCTCCCAAAATTTTTGTTTTTGTTTCAATGTCTACCTGCATTTTTACCATAAAGTTTTTTCAAATCATTAGATTCAGTTATCTGTCAATTTTTGTGGAATGGCAACACACCCAGAGTCAGACAAAAAAATACTTAAGAACTGTAAATTCTATGGCGGCCTCTGTTTACATTATTTTTAAATTTTACTATTGTCCAGCTAACATAACTAAAATCATTTTCTGGTCCAATTCAAATAATATACCTTGGTGCCAACTAGAAGCACAGTCATGTCCTCCTGCCTCACTTTTGGCTTTATTAACAGGTTCACCATGTAGTGCAGTCAGTTAAAATCACAGTCAAGTGCATCTGAAATGTTGTGGTAAATTCTTGAGTCAGAGGTCATACTCACACACACACACCCCTTGTTGACTTTACGTACAGCTCACAGCAAAATTGTTATTTCTTGTCATCTAACTGAAATCAGAACGTGTCCCTCCTACAGACCTCATGTTAAGAAAAAACAATAATTAGTATTACAAGAAACAGTAAACAGATCCTCCTGTGGCCTCCCAAGGATAAATTATCAAAACAAATTATGAGTCAGACTCCTGAAAATGCCAAGACTGGAACTGAAAATTAAAATCAGTTGTTATTTTTCTGTGAGTTTCTTGACCCTTGACCACTAAAGTGTTTTGGTTCTTCACTGAGACCTGTGACTGGTTGCACCTGTTGTTAAGGCCCCCCACCTCGGAAACCACACCTGTTGTTAACAGTGCCCCCATTGTCAGCCTTGCACACAAAGGTCATGGGGTCAAGAACTCACAGTTTACCTGTCATTTCCAGGCGTTGGGCCTTCTTACTGAGCATCATGTGGAACCAGGAGCCTTTTCTTTAGAGCGGTCAGTCTGTTTAGGAGAGCCTGGTATGACGTTGAACACCTTGAACTTGCGCCAGAGTTTCTTTATTGATAACTGATGAGAGTCCATTCTCCTGTAGCCCCCAGTGACGTTGTTCAGGCTCCTGCCTTTTAATTAGCACATCTTTGTTACTTGGCATTTTCACCTCTTTAAGTTTTGAATTGTTTTTAAAATTTAAAGAGAATAACTTAATAACTTAAATGAGATTAAATTTAGAAAACTTTCCTATTCTGTATCCCTTCTTTGAGGCCTCTTTTCCACCGACAGGGTTCCGGTGCCAGTATTTGCGGCCCCGCAAGCTAGCTGGGCTCGAACCAAGAACATGTGATGCAAGAGGAAGAAGTAACTCTGCCGTCTCAGTGCATGAGGTTGGGCTCTAAGGTTGAACTTGCTGCTTTGTATCAGTTCATATCGCAGATAAAAGGATGCAAAGTGCGTACTTGTCGTCTTGCTCTAATCGCTGTCTGTGTTTCCCTCTGTGCTGCACACAGATGCTGCAGTAGTTTGGTTTGGACTGTAAAATGTGGGGGCGTGTTCTCCCACGTTTGTGCTCTTTGGCTTCCATGTCCAGACAAGACCCTGCCCACACTCATACTTAAAGGAGCAGTTCACAAAATGCGGTGGAAACGCAGGCCCGTTCTTAAACGTTTGGCCGGTTCACTGAAACCAGCACCAGCACTGGTATGAGCACCGGTACCTCGGCGGTGGAAAAGTATCATCAGAGAAAGGGATATTTTTTAAAAGTACGATTTATTATGTTAATTAATTTGTAAATATTAATTTTTAATTTCTCATATTATCAATACTTCCGTTGAGACATAAATTATTTATGTCTCAATAATATACCTTATCCATGTAAGGGCATACTGATTTTTGTATTATTACCCTTTCCTATTTTTCTTTAAGGGTTGATCTAATATCAGTTAGATCAGACATTCAAAATGATCAATTCTCCTTCGTCTTGTAATCTATTACATAATAGATATATCATCTATTAATTTTAATTAAATCTGCCAAAAAAAAATGTAAATGCACAAAAGTATAAATTAGGTCATTTTATTTTGTCATATTTTCATGAATAGGTTTTTAGTTCTCTATGATTTGCTTTGTAGCAGAGTGGCAGCTCAAGATTTGGCACTTTGTTTTGTGTCTTTAATTCAGCTGTGTGTCACATAATATTCACAAACACTATTTTCTTTTATAGAAACTTTTTCTTGAAATTTAACAACAATCTTCTGTGAAAGCAATGACCTCTAATAACTATATTTAACATAATTTGCATAGAATGCCTCAATTTGGGATGATCAAGGCATTAGTCTGTTTTACTGGGTTTGTTTTAGGAAAGTCAATTAAAAACAATGAACTCCTGACTGTCACCTTTTCTTTTTTTGATTTTTACAGTTTTATGTCCTTCAATGGTAGGCAATACTCACTTTGTATCAGGGGTAAACCTTAACCCTGAGAGCTTTTGACCTTCACTCCCTAACCCTACCATCCATACCAAAAGCAAAAAAACCAAAAAAACCCAACTTATAGCACTCGTAACTCCTTTGTCTCTGACTCACACGCACACAAACTCCGTCTCTCTAACACACACACAAACTTAGATACAGGCGCACACACACAACAATGTTGTAGGTGACATACACATTCTGCAATGCTTAGAGAGACACACACAAACTCCAGTTGCTGAACATTGCAACCATATTTTCCTTTTTCTCTATCTCTCTCTGAGCCACACACACACACAGATACAGACCCACACACACACAGCAATGCTCTGAAAGTCTCACAGACCACTCCAGTTGTTTTCTTACACACACACGGACTCAGATACACACACACAGACAGCAACAGACATGTTTCCTTTATTAATTATCAATTATCTACATGCTCTGTGGTCTCGTGTACCTGTTCAGAGGATATGTGAAGACCTATCCACATGGTTTAGCTGTCGTGTCCCAACTTCCCCCAGACTATGTGTCTTAGGTGACGTCAGTGAATTAGTTATGGAGTCAAATACATCACACATAGTTCTTACCGCCTTGTGCATCACTAAGAAAACTATCCTCATGAATTGGAAGTCAAAAAATAAACTCTGTATTACTCAATACAGGAATTTATTAGTAGATCATGTTAGTTTAGAGAGAATGTCTGCTTCTTCTAAAAACCAATTGGAGGAATTTGACTCTCTTTGGTTCCCACTGATCAGCTCCATTACTTAGTGGGAGTGGTTGGCTGTAGGCTCAGCTCCTGATGTGCTCTGTAGGTGGTTGGGGGAGGACTCTGGGGGCCTGTGTGTCTGGTAGCCTGCTGAGACTGGAGTCCTGTGGCTACCTTCTGGTGATGTCTGTGTGCTTGTGCTGGTGGTGGGGGCTTGGATGGTGCTGTCTTACGGTCCTGGGGTGTGGGCCGGGGTGCTTGGGGTGGTGGGTGCCGGCCCTTGGTTGGTTGGCTGGTCTTTCCTGTGTGACTCGGGGCTGGGGTCCCGGCCCTGGGGCCATGCCAGCTCCTGGTGGGTCCTCCCCAGTGCTGGGGGGGGGGGGGCTCTGCTATCCCAGGCATGCCACCAGGTGGGGTGAGTTGGTCTGGCCTGCGTTGGAGTGTCCGGTCTGCACTTTTGGGGCTCTGGGGTGCCTGCATTGTGGGGGGGGGTGGTTAGGGGGACGAGGTGCCATGTGTCCAACTCAGGTCAGTTTGTCCTGTCTCTTGTTTGTGTCTATTGTCAAGTGAATGGGCATCTAGTGTTGAGCAGGCTACCCTCTGCGGTGGCAGCGGCTCTCAGGTGCTGTGGTGCTCTGTGATACTGTCACCACAGCCCTGGGCTCACCTCCCCCTGCCCTGTGCTGGGGTGTGGGAGGTCGGGGTGCCTATTGAGCCAGTGGATAGTTGGCTCTCTTCTTCCAAGTTGCCCCTTTTCTTCCTGGTCATATGCCCCCCAATACACACACACACTCTCACACAATCAGACACACATGCAGACTACACATCACTCACAAATGTAGAGTCTTAGAGAGATCACATGCAGAGCCACACGGCCACTTGCCTCTCCTTTTTAATTGCGTTATAGTCGTTATAATTCACAACACATCCTGATACACACAGGACCTTTGGGGCAGGCATGTTACCCAAAGGTTGATGAGGTGGGGTTGCTGAGGTGGCCCCAGTCAGATCCTCATTATTGTCTGTTCCCAAATTTTATTTGCACTCTAGAAATGGAGGGTTTTGGGGGGCCAGTGTGGGCAAGCACTGACGACCAGCAGTTAGGACTTTTGGCACAACTGTCCCCTCAATTTTAACTGCACCCTATACACCTCATTCATTCACAAACATAAACACATACATTTAGTAAGTTGGGGAGGGGTGGATGGGTCATCTCACACCCCAATTTCTTACACCTCGCCTGGGGTGGAGGTTGGGTGGTTCTTCGGGTACCGGGCTGGCAGCATCTTGGGGTCGCTGTTGGCCCTTGGGGGGTTTCCACTTGCCCCATCTACAGAGGATGGATAGATAGGGATGAATGTGTGTCTTTGTGTATTTGTCACAGTCTTCGTGAGTATATTTGGGTGGGTGAGTGTGCGTGTATCTGTGCATATAGGTGTATGTGTGTGTGCATGCATGTTTGTATGTATGGCTGGCCCTGGGCCTTGTGCCTTGCCTCCCTGCTGCTCCTCGCTGGTCACCCCCCCCCCCCGGGTTGTGAGTGCCTTGGGATTCCTGGGTGGATGTTCCAGCGTGGGTGTTGACCTGCTCCCCTGGGGTTGTGGCCCGGGACAGTGTTGGGGGCGGGGGGGGGGCTCTGGGGGGGGGCTGGCTTATTGTCACCTTGGGTTCTCTGGAGCCCTTGCTCCTTGAGTGGAGGGGCTCCGTCTGGGACTTCCCTCTCCCGTCTTCTGGGGTGGGTGAGCGGTTGTCTTTGGAATGAGTGGCCACGGGTCTTCATGGCTCTTGATGGGCTGCTGGTGGCCTGGGTTTCCTGGGGCTTTCTCTACCTACCTGTAGTGTTCTGCCCTTGTTGGTAAGTACATTCCATGATACAATTCAATTTTTGGTTTGCGTAACCAGTTTGTTATAGTTTTGGTTTAGTTCCTTTTGTTCCTGTATTCCCTGCATCTCTGTCCTGTGTCTGTGTGTTTCCTGTTTTACTTTGATAGTCTCGTGTTTTGTCAAACACCACATATAGGTGTTATTAATCTACTTCACTGAACTTTATTGTAGAGTTTATTGAGTTTTGGAGTTTGTTTTTCTTTATGTTTCTCCGTGTTGATGTTCATTTGTGTCCTTAATATTACACACATTTAGCACATAGTGCTACTGTCTTGTGAACAGCAGATTGTTGAATATATTTAGACAGTATTATTAGAAAGCATTGCATACATTTTCATTGTTATGCAGATGATACTCAGCTTTATCTATCCATGAAGCCAGATGATACACATCAATTAGTTAAACTGCAGGAATGTCTTAAAGACATAAAGGCCTGGATGACCTCTAATTTCCTGCTTCTATATTCAGATAAAACTGAAGTTCTTGTACTCGGCCCAGCAAATCTTAGAAACATGGTGTCAAACCAGATACTTACTCTGGATGGCATTACTTTGGCCTCCAGTAACACTGTGAGAAATCTTAGAGTCATTTTTGACCAGGATATGTCCTTCAATGCACATATTAAACAGATATGTAGGACAGTTTTTTTTACATTTACGCAATATTTCTAAAATTAGAAACATCCTTTCTCAGACTGATGCTGAAAAGTTAATCCATGCATTTATTACTTCTAGGCTGGACTATTGTAATTCATTATTATCAGGCTGTCCTAAAAACTCCCTGAAAAGCCTTCAGCTGATCCAAAATGCTGCAGCTAGAGTACTGACAGGGACTAGAAAGAGAGAGCATATTTCTCCCATATTGGCTTCTCTTCATTGGCTCCCTGTTAAATCTAGAGTAGAATTTAAAATCCTTCTCCTAACATACAAGGTCTTGAATAATCAGGCCCCATCTTATCTCAAAGACCTCATAGTACCATATCACCCCAATAGAGCACTTCGTTCTCAGACTGCTGGCTTACTTGTGGTTCCTAGGATACTTCAGAGTAGAATGGGAGGCAGAGCCTTCAGCTTTCAGGCCCCTCTTCTGTGGAACCAGCTCCCAGCTTTGATTCGGGAGACAGACACCCTCTCTATTTTCAAGATTAGGCTTAAAACTTTCCTTTATGATCAAGCTTATAGTTAGGGCTGGATCATGCATGTCTTTTGTCCTGTCTCTCTCCCCTCAGCCCAACCGATCGTGGCAGATGACTGCCCCTCCCTGAGCCTGGTTCTGCTGTTTTTTCCTGTTAAAAGGGAGTTTTTCCTTCCCACCGTCGCCAAGTTCTTGCTCATAGGGGATCGTTTTGACTGTTGGGTTTTCTCTGTCATTATAAGGTCTTTACCCACAATACAAAATGGCTTATATAAAAAAAATTGAATTGAATTGAATTATTTTAATGATGTGGCGGATTATATACAGTGGTGTGAAAAAGTGTTTGCCCCCTTCCTCATTTCCTGTTTTTTTGCATGTTTGTCACACTTAAGTGTTTCGGAACATCAAACCAATTTAAACAATAGTCAAGGACAACACAAGTAAACACAAAATGCAATTTGTAAATGAAGGTGTTTATTATTAAAGGTGAAAAAAAATCCAAACCATCATGGCCCTGTGTGAAAAAGTGATTGCCCCCTAAACCTAATAACTGGTTGGGCCACCCTTAGCAGCAACAACTGCAACCAAGCGTTTGCGATAACTTGCAATGAGGCTTTTACAGCGTTCTGGAGGAATTTTGGCCCACTCATCTTTGCAGAATTGTCCTAATTCAGTTACATTAGAGGGTTTTCCAGCATGAACGGCCTTTTTAAGGTCATACCACAACATCTCAATAGGATTCAGGTCAGGACTTTGGCTAGGCCACTCCAAAGTCTTCATTTTGTTTTTCTTCAGCCATTCAGTGGTGGACTTGCTGGTGTGTTTAGGATCATTGTCCTGCTGCAGAACCCAAGTTCGTTTCAGCTCGAGTACACGAACAGATGGTCGGACATTCTCCTTCAGGATCTCTTGGTAGACAGCAGAATTCATAGTTCCATTTATCACAGCAAGTCTTCCAGGTCCTGACGCAGCAAAACAGCCCCAGACCATCACACTACCACCACCATATTTTACTGTTGGTATAATGTTCTTTTTCTGAAATGCAGTGTTCCTTTTACGCCAGATGTAATGGGACACACACCTTCCAAAGAGTTCCACTTTTGTCTCATCGGTCCACAGAATGTTTTCCCAAAAGTCTTGGGGATCATCAAGATGTGTTTTGGAAAAATTGAGACGAGCTTTAATGTTCTTTTTGCTCAGCAGTGGTTTTCTCCTTGGAACTCTGCCATGCAGGCCATTTTTGCCCAGTCTTTTTCTGATGGTGGAGGCATGAACGCTGACCTTAACTGAGGCAAGTGAGGCCTGCAGTTCTTTGGACGTTGTTGTGGGGTCTTTTGTGACCTCTTGGATGAGTCGTCGCTGCGCTCTTGGGGTAATTTTGGGCGGCCGGCCACTCCTGGGAAGGTTCACCACTGTTCCGTGTCTTCGCCATTTGTGGATAATGGCTCTCACTGTGGTTCGCTGGATTCCCAAAGCTTTGGAAATGGCTTTATAACCATTTCCAGACTGATATATCTCAATTACTTTCTTTCTCAATTGTTCCTGAATTTCTTTGGATCTCGGCATGATGTGTAGCTTTTAAGGATCTTCTGGTGGACCTTACTGTGTCAGGCAGCTCCTATTTAAGTGATGTCTTGATTGAGAACAGGTGTGGCAATAATCAGGCCTGGGTGTGGCTAGAGAAATTGAACTCAGGTGTGAAAAAAACCACAGTTATAGTATGTTTTAACAAGGGGGGCAATCACTTTTTCACACAGGGCCATGATGGTTTGGATTTTTTTTCACCTTTAATAATAAACACCTTCATTTACAAATTGCATTTTGTGTTTACTTGTGTTGTCCTTGACTATTGTTTAAATTGGTTTGATGTTCCGAAACACTTAAGTGTGACAAACATGCAAAAAAACAGGAAATGTGGAAGGAGGCAAACACTTTTTCACACCACTGTATTAACTACATGAGGAGAAACTGGAACCTCAGGCCAGGAATGAACCTCAGAGTCTCTATAAACATGGCCAAAGAACACTGGAGTAGTAGATTTGTGGCACCTGTTAAATTCAAATGTTATGGACTTTAGTTTGCCAATATAAACAATATTGATGACCCATGAATTAAATTAATTGACACAAGACAAAGTACTGTGTATATATACATATATATGCATGATTTGGGGCAAATCTGTACTTCTGATTGAGATGAGTGGTGAAAAAGTATTCTTTGCTTCAGAACACCACATGGTGTCTTCATCTTAATGATCTGGCTTCCTATTTTTCTAACTTTATGTTAAGATAAAAACGTTCCGAAGGAATGCTTTGGGGTAATAGGATTTATTATTATTATTATTATTGGAACAGTCAGAGCTCCAAACTGACTACAGACTTATAGCTTTTGCTATGTGGCACCTCTATATTTTACAGTGTGATTATAACTGTGATGGATTCTAACAGTGCAGAACATCAAAATGGAAAATCTAAGATACACCTTAGGACCAGCTAGTTAAATATCCAAGGTATACCTCATGGAGAGTCAGTCTACAAAGGAAAAATTTAAATAATGCTAATATATGGATGCATGTAGTTTGTTCTCGCTGCATATGTATCACGTTTCATTCAAGACATATTTCAAAATGTATAAACACAATTTCATAATGTTTACAAAATTTTTTCCAGGCAGGTTTAAAACTTAGAGAGCAGTGAAAAAAAAATTAGGCTAGACAATGAGGCTGAAGACAGCAGAGATTATTATGTAAGGAGATTAGGGCAATCTGTTTAGGGCACAAAAATGTTGATTTTTTTTTTAAATGTGATAGAGGCTGACATAGCCATGAAGGAGACTGTCTGTACTGGTTGGGCTTTTATCCCTTTGACAGATAATCTAAGGCTTCCTTTTAATAACCTATTACAGATAAGATAGAGGACATAAACCTTAAGTGTTTGTAGTTTTATATCTGTTGCTTCAATGTGTCTGGCTCTTCAAGTCCTGTAATGGTCCACCCTCTACCCCTAACTTCCCAAGCATGTCTCAGTAATTTATGTTAAAAATTACAACTGAGCCCACATTATAGAATTAACAAAATGCAAACTTTTTCCAAATGCCTTGTCATATATATATATATATATATATATATATATATATATATATATATATATATGAGGTAATGGTGTTGATCATGTTAACAAATGTCCTTTATAGCCTGTTAAATATTTCAGTACCTGGACATTAGCTTGTAGCTAAATCTGACACAAGACATAGTTTTTCTAAGAGATGAGTAATATTGTGCACGGTCCCTGAAAAAACTTAAGTTTCTTCCATGCTCAGTTACTGCAGTCAAACAGGCATCTCAGCTATTCACTCAAACTGCTCAGAATTTCTGACGACAGCATAGATGTAACATGAGGACTGGTCTGATGGTCTGATCTCTTAGCCCATAGATGAGAGAACTCAGGCATCTGGGTAAGATAATAAAACACACATAAAAAAGATTCTGAACCCACAAAAATACTGTCCTTGTTACAGTTCTTGAAAGAGCTACGAGCAAAGGGTTGTTGATAGTTGAGCAGAGACTGAGGCACAGCTGCATCAGATTCAGCAGTAGAGTATTACGAGCTTTACGGGCTAAAGCTCTCTTTGCAGAGGCCGACCTGGCTGCTAATATAACACCAACATAAGAAAAAATGACTGCCACACCAGCAGATACAAACACAAAACATGTGAAAGCTGTATCATAAAGATCAGACCTCGACCCAAACCATAGAGCTACATTAGAACAAAGATCGTTCACCTGCAGGTTTCCCAACTTTTCAAATGGAAAAAAAAAGATAAGTCGAGTGAGATTATTGAGCGAACTGATGACCCAAATCACAATAATAGCAACACCTGTGTTTTTGTTGGTGATGATGGTAGCATGCCTCAGTGGGTAGCACACAGCAACATATCTCTCCAGGGGCATCATTGAAAGGGTGAGAGGGGATATTCCTGTTGTTAGATTGGCCAACAAGCTGAGAAATCCGCATACAGGATATGGCAATTTTATTCTTAAAATAGAGAGAAGATAATGGAACTGACTCTGTGCCAGGTGTGCAGTATCTGCAAAGAGGAGGTTATATAGAAGAATGTAACGTGGGGTGTCACGAAACACTGGTTTACTCCTCAGTGTGAACAACATGATCCCATTAATGAAGAGAAAAATAAAAGATGGAACCGTTGACAGAGTGGAAATAATAATTACCCTCAGTAAGTCCTGATACTGCAGTTCAATAGTCATGTTAGTGTAAGACTGAGATACATTCGACATCGCTGAGAAAATCTGAGATATAAAAACCATTAAACTTTTGAAGTCACTGCAACACAAAAGGTCAATGATTTAAGCATTCCTACAAGAGATAAGGAATATTAAAAGATCTTTACAAAAACAAAAGGTTGTTGGTTCACAACAAAAACAGTCACACAAAGAGATTTTTTCCCTGTACACGCAGTCAGCAGGTTACACTGAGTGCTTGTCCATTATGGGCAGAGCTGTTCTGCAGAGCTGGTTTGACCTTGCACACAATTTATGAGCTCTGTCCTCACAACCTCATCACATGACACAGCAACTGATCATCGATGGCTGATGCAATCTTTCTTACACTTACATTGGTTTTGTTTGGTGTAGAACAGCATCACAGACATTTTCACTTTGGCATCAGGGCACCTGTCAGGGTCCCTGGGCTTTGAGCCCTTGGTTTTGAGTTAGTTCAATATTTCCTTTTGGGTTTTGAGAAGTGATTGAGGTTTAGAGTTGTATTATTTTATGGTTTTTGTTATAGTGTTATTTTGTAATCCTTTATAATATAGTGGTGTTTCTAGTCACGTATTATTCTTTGTTTTTGCCATTTGTTTCTTGGCTTATTGACTTTGTTTATGTCCAATCAGAATTAAAACTCAATTTGGTGTTATTCCTGTCTCCTGTGTGTAACCCAGTGTTAAAAACACATGCAAGAATGAATGAATATTGGTTTCATATTGGTTTCATCTTTCATAAATGCATGTAAAAAGTGTTAAAAAGCTTTAAAAAAATTGTGCAATACACCTTTTTGTTTTTTTTAAGCCTGTCATGTCTGGCAGATATTGCAACCAGAATTGTGATCTGAATGCACTGTTGTGCCAGACATATTTACTCTTCCAAGAGGAGCTCTGTAGATTCTCTATATGCTCCTCTTGTTAATAGTGTACTATTATTTTATTCATTTCTGTTATTTATACATATACAGTCCTTGTGATGCCAGAGTTGACAGGCTGATAGAGAGGGGGGGGGATACCCCAGCAAACAGCATACAAAAAATAATCAAACAATACCTGGAAAAATAAATTTACAAGAAAAAAGAAAATAAAAGAAAAAAATAAGAAAAAAAGCATGGCCACACAAACCAACAATCCTGCCATGCTGCGCCCGCATGGGTAAGAGTGAGTGCCGGCATCCATGTCATGAAAAGTACTTACTAATGAGGGTGAAAAGCCGCAGGTCTGCCCACCAGAACCCCAGGACGGACAGAGAAAGATCCAGGATGCCCGGGCCGTCTGTAACCTAGCAGGACCACTGAAGACCCACTGGCTACACACCCCAGTGCTAACCGCATGCCCACCCTGGCAGATGGGAGAAGGAGGTCCCAGAAAACCAGGGGCAATGGGAAGCCAGCCCCCCGGAGGCCAACCCCCCGCGCAAGCCGGCGGCGGGACGCAAGGGCCTGAGAGATGCCCGACACCCTGCAGCCCCCCCCCCAGTTAAAGCAGTTATGAGATTTTTACTTTCTCACAGAGTGCTTGTTCTAGATCTTGCCATGGGTTGTCTAATGAGTTTGATTTGATCCACCTTTAAATATATTGCAGGTTACTGCTTAAGAAATAGTAATAAAAGTTTGCTAGTTCTAGGCCGCCATTGTGTTTTTGATTGTGTAAAGCTTTTAAACGCATTTGTGATGGTTTGTTTTTCCATGAAATATTTGAGATGTTTGAGTCTAGTGACTTAAACCAAGCAACAGTAGGTTTGTTAGGGATCAGTGAGAACAGATAATTAATTTTTGGTAAAACCATCATTTTAATGGTGGTGACTCTTCTCATGAGTGAGAGGAGTAAACTATTCCAACGTGTGAGAACATCCTTTATTGTTTTTTATAGGGGGATATGATTTAACCGAACCAAGTCTGAGAGCCTGGCAGAAAATTTTATCTTTAAACATCTAATATTATCTGATTTTAACAAAGTCCTGGAGGTCTTCTGAAAATTACAATTCAGAGGCAAAACTGATGATTTACTCCAGTTTATAGAGTAACTGATATAGAACTTATCTATAAGTGTGATTATCTTCAAAAGAGAAGCTTGTGAGTTCCCAAGGAAAAGTAATACATCATCAGCATAAAGGCTTATTTTATGGTCCGTATTTTCAGTTTGAATCCCTTTAATATTTGCATTTTGTCAGATTGCTGCTGCTAGTGGCTCAATGAAAATGACAAAAAGTGAGGGAGAGAGTAGGCAGCCCTGCCTGGTACCCCTTTGCAGACTTTGAGAAATAAGATCATTTGTCCTAACCCGTGCATTTGGGGAGCTGTATATTCCGATCCAGTTTATGAAGGATGAACCAAATCCAAACTTGCTCAGAACTGCTAATAAAAATTTCCAGTTAACCCAGTCAAATGCCTTTTCTGCATCTAAGGAGACAACTGTGGTCTCTAATTTGTTAGTGGAACAGTAATCTATTACGTTTATTAGTCTGCATGTATTATTGGCTGAGTGCCGACCCTTGATAAAACCTGTTTGGTCAGGATGTATTATAATTGGAGTAATATTTTCTAACCTTCTGGCAAGGACTTTGCAAATTATTTTAAGGTCTACATTTATGAGTGAGATTGGGCAGTAGCTGGATGGCAGTGTGGGGTCTTTGTCTGGTTTACGAAGCAGGCTAATGTGAGTTCATGTTTGGAGATAGTGCTGGATTACTTTGAATCTGAGTCACCATTCTGAAAAGAGTGGGTGCTAGCTCATACCAAAATTCTTTAAAACTCATCTGGACCTGGGGCTTTATGATTGGGTAGATGCTGGAGGGCGTCTTGGAATTCAGACATTGAGAGAGGTGAATCCAGAGCTGCAACCTGTTCATCATTTGGTTTTGGAAAATTTATATTGTTAGGACATTCCTCAATAGCAGTATCAGATGGATTAATCTGTGATGAGTATAAGGCTTCATAAAAGTCTTTAAAAGAGTTATTTATTTGTTGTGGGTCATGAGTAATGTTACCAGTTGAGTCTTTTTTTTGTACTTTATTTAGTTTTAACTGGTTTGCCAGGAATTTTCCAGATTTATTTTCATGTTCAAAATTTTCAAAACACAGCCTCAGCAACATAAATTGTGTCCTCTTATCAGTTATTTCATTTAATTCCAGTTTTAGTTTCCTCAGGTTGTTAATTATATGTTCTTGTGGTGAAGCAGCATAGGCAGTTTCTAAAGATTTAATTTTTTGTTCTAATTCTAACACAAGTGTTTTTTCTTTATTTTTCTCATGTGAGCAGTAAGATTATTTTACCCCGCATTACTGCTTTTCCTGCTTCCCAAAGAACACATGGTGATATTCCAGGAAGATCATTATTTTCTAAATATATTGCCCACTCCTTTTTGAAATAATTAATGAAATCTTGTTCTCTAAGTAATGATATATTAAATCTCCAGTTCCTGATTGGTGGTGTGACTCTTTTCTGTGTCAGAGACATAGACACCGGTGCATGATCACTGATAGTGATAGGGTCAATCTTAGTGTCTGTGATATCCATCATCATGGAGCTGCTAACTAAAAAGTATTCTAATCGCGAGTGATAATGATGTACTGGTGAGAAAAAAGTATAATCTCTCAGAGTGGGGTGATGTGAACGCCAAGCATCACAAAGACTAAAATCCTTCATGTACTGTTTAAGAATGTCTGCAGACTGTCGGTTCCTGTGACTCACTGCTGTACTGAGCCTGTCAATATCTGCATTAAGTACCAGGTTGAAGTCTCCTCCTATCATAAGTGTGGAGTCAGAGTGATCAGATAGTGAGGTGAAGAAAGCATGAAGGAAGAAACAGAAGGAGGGGTCATCACCACTTGCTAGCAATACATAAATCTATATACTGAATAGATAAATTCAGTATTATAAATCTACCTTCTTGATCTATAACTCTACGGACTCCCGCAAAGCCTGAAACTCCTTATGGAGGATTTCAACTAGGGCCAGGTGGGTGTTGAAAGTAGACAGCTTGCTATTAATGGACTCCAGAATGTCCATCACAGTGCTGGTTTGTGGAGAAGTCACTTGTGGGGAGTCTTCAGGGCGACTTCTTTTGGTGAACGGAGCTCCTTTGCTAGTGGAGGGAGTTGGCGTCTTAGCCGGTTTCCCCATGACAATCTGCTTGAAACACTCGTCAATATACACCTAGAAGTTGTCCAGATCCTCTTTGCTGTGCTCCAGAGTGTTAAAGTTAGAGAGAGAAAAAGCCCAGAATTTCTCAGTTACCTCTGAAACTGTCTAACATTAAGTTGGCGGAGAAAACTAATTGGTAAAGGTTTTGCGGTCAATGACGGACCGCCATGTTGGAAACTGCCAAGATTCTTGTGCGTTCTCGCGTCACAGCATAGCGCCCTCCTCCTCCACCTTTAATAATTGTTTTAGTTATGGCTGGCATAGTCTGATATCACATCAGCCAATAAGGTTGGCTGTCCTAATATCTGTAATTTCAATATAAAAGTATATAGAATTATATACCAGCACAGGTCTAAAATTTTTTTTTACAGAATGTGATAGATGGTATCACCGGATTAAATAAATAAGTAAAAAGTATATACATATTTTTAAAGTGTAAAGATGTAGCAGCAGGAATATTAAATATTAAATATAGGTATATACTTTAGATATATAAATATACATCTGCATATATATATATATATATATATATATATATATATATATATATATTACTGACACTAGGATTTTCCAAATTTCTTTTATTATCTGAATTTTATGAAGCAGTACAGCATCTCTCAAAAAATAAAGCCCCAGGCCCAGATGGATTTCCAGTAGAGTTTTATAAAGAATTTTGGTCTGAGCTAGCACCCATTTTTTTCAGAATGGTGACTCAGATTCAGAATGATCACATGTTATCTCTGAACTCTGCTAACATTAGCCTGCTTCTTAAACCAGGCAAAAACCCCACACTGCCATCTAGCTACAGGCCAATCTCTCTCATTAATGCAGACCTTAAAATAATTTGCAAAGTCCTTGCCAAAAGATTAGAAAGTATTACTCCATTTATTATACATCCAGATCAAACAGGCTTTATCAAGGGTCGGCAATCAGCTAATAATACAGCTAATAAATATAATACTATTGTTCTATTAACAAATTAGAGACTACGGTTGTGTCTTTAGATGCAGAAAAGGCACTTGACTGGGTAAATTGGAAGTTCTTACTAGCAGTCCTAAAAAAATTCTGATTCGGTTCAGCTTTTATAAATTGGGTCAGAACAATACACAGCTCCCCAAATGCACGGGTTAGGACAAATGATCTAATCTCCCAAAGCTTCAGTCTGCAGAGGGGCACCAGGCAGGGCTGCCCACTCTCTCCCTCTCTTTTTGTCATTTTTATTGAGCCGCTAGCAGCAGCAATCCGTCAAAATGCAAATATTAAAGGGATTCAAACTGAAAATACAGATCATAAAATAACCCTTTATGCTGATAATGTATTACTTTTCCTTAGGAATTCACAAGCTTCCCTTTTGAAGACTATCACACTAATAGATAAGTTCTCATCTATATCTGATTACTCCATTAATTGGGGTAAATCCACAGTTTTGCCTCTTAATTGTAATTTCCATAAAACCTCTATGACCCCACTAAAGTCAGGAAATATTAGATATTTAGGCATAAATTTCTCCACCAGGCTCTCAGACTTGGTACGATTAAATCATACGCACTTATTAAAAACAATACAGGATGATCTATCACGTTGGAATAATTTACCGATATCACTCATGGGGAGGGTTGCTGCCATTAAAATGATGGTTTTACCAAAAATTAATTATCTATTTTCACTGATCCATAATAAACCTTCTCTTCCTTGGTTTAAGTCACTAGATTCATACATCTCAAATTTTTTATGGAAAAACAAACCGTCAAGAATAAGCTTAAAAACCTTCCAAAAGCCAAAACATAGTGGAGGTCTGGAATTACCAAACTTTAATTACTACTTCTTAGGCTGTAGATTGCAGTACATTTCAAAGTGAATCAAATCCAATTCATTAGACCCATGGCTGGATCTAGAACAGGCACTTTCTGGAAAAATAAAAATCTCTGATCTACGTTTCATTAGCCCCAGTATCAAACATCATAACTGCTATAAAAGCCTTTGTATAACATGACAGCCTGGTGGGAATTTTTAAAAATAACTAAGTCTTCACTTATCCCCTCTAAACTAACACCCATTTGGAACAATCCAGATATTTGTCAGAATAAGAAAATGCTGAATTTTCCGCTATGGCGTGATAAGGGTGTAAATAATTTAGAACATATTATCCAAGATGGAAACCTTATTACATTCTAAGAAATTCTATCAAAATATAGAATTGGCAATGGTAGATTTCTAGAATATCAGCAACTTAAGTCCATCTTACAGGGAAGATTTAACCTCAATCAACTGAATTTGGAAATGCCTCCATGGGTAACAGAATTTCTTAACCTCGGTACCCCAAAATTATTGTCAAAATTATATGAATTATTACTAAAAACTGATGATTCAGTTTCCCTCCCAATTGCAAAATGGGAGCATGATCTTTCTGTCAACCTGGATCAGAATTTATGGACAGTAATATGTTTAAATATCTTTAAAATGACATCCAGGTTGCCTTTTGTCTTCCTGGTCATACCCCCCCCCGCACCCCCCCCCACACACACACAAAACGCAGAATACACATCACTCATACATGTAGGGTGGAGAGGCCACATGCAGAGCAGCACAGCCACTTGCCCCTCCTTTTTAATTTTACTTTAGTCGCTATAATTCACAACACATCTCGATACACACAGGACTTTTGGGGCAGCCATGTTACCTAGAGATTGACGAGATGGGGCTACTGAGGTGGCCCCACTCAGATCCTCATTACTGTCGGTCCCCAAATTTTATTTGCACTTTAGACATTGAGGTTTTTTTTGGGGGGGGGAGCAGTGTGGGTGGCCACTGATGACATGCAGTTGGTGCTTGGGCACAACTGTCCCCCTCAATTTTAACTGCACCCTATACACCTCATTCATTCACAAACATTAACACATACACTTACAGGTTGGGGAGATGTGGATGGGTCATCTCACACCCCGATTTCTTACACCTCACCCGGGGCGGGGTTTGGGTGGTCTCAGGGACCAGACTGGTGTCGTATTGGGGTCACTGTTGGCCCTGGGAGGGTTACCACTCCCCCCATGTTCAGAGGTGGGTAGCTATGGATAAATGTGTGTCTTTGTGTATTTGTCACAGTCTTCGTGAGCATGGGTGGGTGAGTGAATGAGTGCATATGTTGTATCTATGTTTATATTTGTGTAGGTGAGTGTGTATGTGCATGTATGTGTACGTGGGTGTGCTTGCGGGCGTGTGTGAGTGCTTGTCTGGCTGGACCTGGGTCTGGGCATTGTGTCTTGCCTCCTGGCCGCTCCTCGCCGGTTGCCTCATCCCCCCTGCCCCCCGGGGTGTGGGTGCTTTGGGGCTCCTGGGTGGGGCTGGATGTTCTGACATGGGAGTTGACCTGCTCCCCTTGGGGTTGTGGTGCGGGGCTGCGTTGGCTTCTTTGGTGTGGGGGGGGGGGACTCTGGTGCCTGGTGCTCTGGAGCCCTGCCGTTGGCCTGTACGGGGGGCTGGCCGCTGGGGGGGCTGACTTCTCATCGCCTCGGGTTCCCTGGGGCCCTTGCTCCTCGACTGGGGGGGGGGCTCCATCTGAGGCCTCCCTCTCCCATCTGCTGGGGTAGGGATGCGGGTGTCTTTGGAATGAGTGGCTGCGGGTGTTCATAGGTCGTAGTGGACTGCTGGTGGCCTGGGCTTCCTGGGGCTTTCGTGCCCGCCTCTAGCTTCTGATGGGCAGAGCTGTGTCATTCTGCCCTCATTGGTAAGTACATTTCATGACACAAAACACTCTCTTAATCATAACACAAAATGGTTGGTTTGTGTAACCATGCTTCTGCTTCTTTTTTTTTTCTTTTTTTTTGCCCACACAATTTTAATTTTGCAAATTTTGACAGGATCTTATATGTTTTATAAAGTGATGAGTTATTTGGTTTACTTACTGGTGCTATTTCTTGTTTAATCTTTCTATTTTTTTCTTTTCTCCTCTTTCTCTTTCTCCCTCTTTTCTTTTCCTTTCCTAAGCCTGTCAGTTCTGGCACAATTCTTAGATGTTAAATTGAACTCAATGTCACACAATATGTTAAAAATAATTCAAATAAAATAAAGGAGACACACTAACAAGAGGAGCCTATAGAGAACCTATTAAGCTCATCTTGAAATAGTAAATATGTTTGGCATAACAACGCATTTGTCCAGACAGGAAAATGTTTTTTTAGTTTGAAAATGGAGGTTGTAAATATTTCAATAGCATCCTTAATCCGAACTGTTGGAATTCTTCAGTGAGAAAATATTAGAATAATGCTGAACACTTCATCAAAAGCAAAGTGCATAAGGTGTATGTGATTTGTGTTTAAACCACACAGAACTCATTGATTTATTTTTATTTTTCCAAAATTGACAAAAAGAAGGAAAATAAATGGCTGGTTCAGGAATGTCAAACATAAGGCTTGGGGGCAAGACTTTGCCCGCAAAAAGGTTTCAAATTTGACTCACTGGATGTCTTTGGAAAACTCAAAGGAAGGCATAAAATTTGAATCTTAAGCTATATTGTCCTACATTTTACAGCTTGTCTCAGAGATAAAGACCTTACCAAAGGCCATTAATACTAGAACAAAATAAGACAGTAATAGATTAAATTAATATAGAGTTCTTTATTCTTTTTTTTACTGAATCATGCATAGAAGTTTCTGTTTTTACAATGTGCGCAAAGCAATTCGAATAAATTAATTAAAATGAAATTTTGTGGGGATGAATAAAACATTTTGTTACATAATAACAGGGCAATTTGGGAAATGAGTTACTAGAACTTTGTCAGTGATTTTACACATTTACTTGTTGCAATTTAAGCTCAAAGAGTTATGTGAATGAACTTTCTTAAATAACTGAAACAGCATTTCTTTATAATGGAGAAAAACTGAGATGTAGGGTTGCGCTTAATTTTTTTTTTATATTGAGATATTGTATGGTTTAAATGTACAGTTAAAAAAATGACCTTACCATAACAGCAAAGGGTTTTTCACCAATCTGGTTGTTTAGAGTCAGCGTGGTCGAATGAGTTTAAAATCCCTGGGCTCGTCCAAGGTATGTGGAGCGAGATGACAAAACCCAGCCAAACCGGAGTCAGAAGAGTGTGGCTGTCACTTGGTGTTGGCTCTCACTGCAGTATTGTATCACTTCCTGTTCCTGTTTCGGAGCACAGTGGTGTTTTGGTGTCTGTTAGCTGGTTAATCTGTATACCTCGATTTATCTGGATAATTGCATATTTCAGTGTAATCTTCACCTCTTTATATAGAGCATACTCTTTGCTTAATCAAAAGTATTCTCATTATTCACTTTATTCGTTTTTTAGAATTTGGCTAGCTTAGTGCAGCTAGTAGCTTAGCTCTTAGCCGACTCACTGGCAGCATGGCTTCCTCTCCTGTCCCTCCTGCACTTTCCTACTCTGAGTGTCACATGTTTAGTTACTCTTCGGCCTCCTTTTGCAGTAATGGTACTTGTAATAAATGTAGTCTGTTTGTAGCTCTGGAGGCCAGGCTTTCTGAATTGGAGACTCAGCTCCGCACCCTGGAAAATCCTATAGCTAGCCAGGCCCCTGTAGTCAGTGCAGACTATGGTAGCCTAGCCGCCGTTAGAGACGGTGCCTGCTACCAGACCACCAAAAAACAAACCTAAAATCAGCAGAAAACTATTTAAGCATAAAAATTCAAAAACAATAAATAATATAGCTTCATCAACTGCACCAAAGAATAAAACAATTAAATGTGTATTATTAAACACTAGGTCTCTCTCTTCCAAGTCCCTGTCAGTAAATGATTTAATAATTGATCAACATATTTATTTATTTTGTCTTACAGAAACCTGGTTACAGCAGGATGAATATGTTAGTTTAAATTAATCAACACCCCCGAGTCACACTAACTGTCAGAATGCTCGAAGCACAGGTCGAGGACGAGGAGTAGCAGCAATCTTCAATTCCAGCTTAGTGATTAATCAAAGACCCAGACAGAGTTTTAATTCTTTTGAAAGCCTGACTCTTAGTCTTGTCCACCCTAATTGGGAAATTCAAAAACCTGTTTTATTTGTTATTATCTATCATCCACCTGGTCCTTACTCAGAGTTTCTGTCTGATTTCTCAGACTTTTTAATCTGATTTAGTGCTCAGTTCACATAAAATCATTATAGTGGGTGATTTTAACATCCATGTAGATGCTGAAAATGACAGCCTCAACACTGCATTCAATTGGCTTCTGTCAAAATGTAAAGGAGCATACCCACCACTTTAATCATACTCTGGATCTTGTCCTGACATATGGCATAGAAACTGAAGACCTAACAGTATTCCCTGAAAGCCCCCTCCTGTCTGATCATTTCTTAGTAACATTTACATTTACTTTAATGGATTACACAGCAGTGGGGAATAAGTTTTATTACAGTAGGAGTCTTTGTGAAAGTGCTGTAACTATGTTTAAGGATCTAATTCCTTCATTATTCTGCTCTTCAGTGCCATGTGCCAACACAGTGCAGAGCAGCTACCTAAACTCTGCTCCCAGTGAGGTAGATTATCTCATCGATAGTTTTACATCCTCACTGGGTACGACTTTGGATACTGTGGCTCCTCTGAAAAGGAAAGCCTCAAATCAGAAGTGCCTGACTCCGTGGTATAATTCACAAATGCGCAGCTTAAAGCAGATAACCAGTAAGCTGGAGAGGGAATGGCATCTCACTAAAGTAGAAGATGCTCATTTTGCCTGGAAAAAGAGTTTGTTGCTCTATAAAAAAAGCCCTCCGTAAAGCTAGGACATCTTACTATTCATCATTAATTGAAGAAAATAAGAACAACCCCAGGTTTCTTTTCAGCACTGTAGCCAGGCTGACAAAGAGTCAGAGCTCTGTAGAGCCCAGTATTCCTTTCACTTTAACTAGTAATGACTTCATGGATTTCTTTACAAATAAAATTTTAGACATTAGAGAAAAAATTATTCAAAACCATCTCCAAGATTTATCTTCATGTTCGGCTGCTTTCAGCACTGCTGGTATTTGTTTAGACTCTTTGGCTCCAATAACTTCAATAGTTACTTCCTCCAAACCAGCAACATGTTTATTAGATCCCATTCCTACTAGACTGTTCAAAGAAGTCTTTCCAATTATTGATGCTTCAATCTTAAATATGATCAATCTGTCTTTATTAGGTGGCTATGTACCACAGGCCTTCAAGGAGGCTGTAATTAAAGCGCTACTTAAAAAGCCATCACTGACCCAGCTGTCTTAGCTAATTATAGGCCAATCTCCAACCTTCCTTTTCTCTCCAAAATCCTTGAAAGAGTAGTTGTAAAACAGCTAACTGATCATCTGCAGAGGAACTGTTTATTTGAAGAGTTTCAGTCAGGTCTCAGAATTCATCACAGTACAGAAACAGCATTAGTGAAGGTTACAAACGATCTTCTTACAGCCTCTGACAGTGGACTCATCTCTGTGCTTGTCCTGTTGGACCTCAGTGCAGCTTTGATACTGTTGATCATAACATTTTATTACAGAGATTAGAGCATGCCATAGGTATTAAACGTACTGCACTGCAGTGGTTTGAATCATATTGATCTTATAGACTCCAATTTGTTCATGTAAATGGGGAGTCTTCTTCACACACTAAGGTTAATTATGGAGTCCCACAGGGTTCTGTGCTAGGTCCAATTTTATTTACATTGTACACGCTTCCCTTAGGCAGTATTATTAGAAAGCATTGCATCAATTTTCATTGTTATGCAGATGATACTCAGCTTCATCTATCCATGAATCCAGATGACACACATCAATTAGTTAAACTGCAGGAATGTCTTAAAGACATAAAGGCCTGGATGACCTCTAATTTCCTGCTTCTAAATTCAGATCAAACTGAAGTTCTTGTACTCAGCCCCACAAATCTTAGAAACATGGTGTCAAACCAGATACTTACTCTGGATGGCATTACTTTGGCCTCCAGTAACACTGTGAGAAATCTTGGAGTCATTTTTGACCAGGATATGTCCTTCAATGCACATATTAAACAGATATGTAGGACCGCTTTTTTACATCTGCGCAATATTTAAAAAAATTAGAAACATCCTTTCTCAGATTGATGCTGAAAAGTTAATCCATGCATTTATTACTTCTAGGCTGGACTACTGTAATTCATTATTATCAGGCTGTCCTAAAAGCTCCCTGAAAAGCCTTCAGCTGATTCAAAATGCTGCAGCTAGAGTACTGACAGGGACTAGAAAGAGAGAGCAGATTTCTCCCATATTGGCTTCTCTTCATTGGCTCCCTGTTAAATCTAGAGTAGAATTTAAAATCCTTTTCCTAACATACAAGGTCTTGAATAATCAGGCCCCATCTTATTTCAAAGACCTCATAGTACCATATCACCCCAATAGAGCACTTCGTTCTCAGACTGCTGGCTTACTTGTGGTTCCTAGGACACTTAAAAGTAGAATGGGAGGCAGAGCCTTCAGCTTTCAGGCCCCTTGTCTGTGGAACCATCTCCCAGCTTGGATTCAGGAGACAGACACCCTCTCTATTTTTAAGATTAGGCTTAAAACTTTCCTTTATGATCAAGCTTATAGTTAGAGCTGGATCAGACGACCCTGAACCCTCCCTTAGTTATACTGCTATAGGCCTAGGCTGCTGAGGGGGGGTCCCATAATGCACTGTTTCTTCTCATTCACCTTTATTTACTTGTTTATACTTCACTCTGTACTTAATAATTATTATTCATCTCTGTCTCTCTTTCACAGCATGTCTTTTGTCCTGTCTCTCTCCCCTCAGCCCCAACCGGTCTCAGCAGATGACTGCCCCTCCCTGAGCCTGGTTCTGCTGGAGGTTTCTTCCTGTTAAAAGGGAGTTTTTCCTTCCCACTGTCACCGCTTGCTCATAGGGGGTCGTTTTGACTGTTGGGTTTTCTCTGTGTTATTGTAGGGTCTTTACCCACAATACAAAGTGCTTTGAGGCGACTGTTTGTTGTGATTTGGCGCTATATAAATAAAATTGAAATGAATTGAATTGGTCAGCACTCTGAGGTGTGCAAAGAGTGATGAAAAATTTGGGTCTATTACAATGTTTCGAAATAATTTTCCTTTTAAATTATATCCTTTAATTTTTCCTGAAGCAGTTTAACTGCCTGAATTCTCACAGGCAGTGTATTAATGTTCCTTTGAGTCACACCTTTTTTGCATATGTCTAGTAGGTCTTTATTGTTTTGTTTTTATTTTATTCCATAGGTGTAACACATGTACGCATAAGCATTTAGCATTTATTGAGCATTTAGGATTCTAGGATGTCTAATTATAGACTGGTGTGAGCTGTAGCATATGTATTTACTTTCCCATCAGTGCTGACTTAAAGTCTGTATATTGATTTTAGAGCATTATTATTATTTTTTTTTATCTGATTAGTTTGAATAAACTCTAAAGATGAATCTGCTGAAATAGATTTTTGTTACATGCAGGAGCTCCAAACACACATGCAATGAAGCCCAGCTGACACTCACAGACAGACAGACAGAAGCTTCATATTGGTGATCTGCTCAAAGTAATCTGACAGTTAACTCTAGGTGCATTAAAAAAGGTTCACTTTTGATGGATTGAATCTACTTAATTAGTAAATTACTGGCATATTAAAACTGTAAGATAATTCTCAGCATGATAAACAAAATAAAAGATTTACAAAATAGAAGCCATTGAATAAATAGATCTTTAAAATATTTGTGTGCACTTTGATGTCCTGTCTTAGTTATTTGAGCAAATTTAATAAATGACCAACAAGGCCTGCAGTACTGTTTAATGGACAGGGAAAAATCTGAACTTTTTACTGGACTTTTCCACGGGTACCTGAGAGGTCACACCTGAGACATTATGGGCCTTTCACAGGAAACTAACCAGGATGGCTGCCATGTGTGAGCAGCTCGTATCTAAAGAGGTGCAGAGTGCATCTGCAGTGATAAGTTGCTGACAACTGGTTTGAACATCCATGGGTTTGAATATGAGCACGGTCAGAACTGATGTGCTGGAGACTGAAGGCTGCATATTTAACTGCTACCTGTGCACTGATCCAGTGATAATTTCTTTATTTTTGCAGTAAGAGCTTCATCGACTGGAACTGGATTTGACCCTGAAGGGATGCAATCCACATTTTTTAATGAATTTGAAGCAAATTATTAGATAATAACTGATATGTCACTGTTTGCCATGTGGGCCAGTTTATATGCAGAATCTAGATTGGACTGACTGATTTTAAATGTCAATACACCTAACAAGAGCATCATTGACATAAAAAAGACTAAAGCTTGTTTTCTTGTTGTTTTTAATGCCATAATAAAGTATAGAAAGTAGGTACACCCATTATAAATATGACATTATTAAACCTTGTCTAAACTTGCTGCCAAATTGACAATCACAATATTATAAGATTAGTTTTCACAAAAATTCCCTCCTGGCTGAGCACACCAGGTCAGGCTGGTGAAGTTAACCTCAGAAATGTCTGAGGTCAAAAGGGGGATTGAAGGAAATGAGTTTTTAATGAAGCTTTAAATATAATCATGATATGCATTTGGTTTTATTAGTTTCACATTTATTTGCCTGAGAAACGTTGCCAGAAACAAAATAGATGCTTAAAAATACAGAAGTACATGTTTGGTGGGGTCAGGCACAGTGTGTTCTTGGTGGGTATGTGTTTGTCAGTCTCAGATATTCGGGGCTCTGGTGATGTTCAGACACAGACACGGAGGAGACAACAAGGAAACCAAAACAAGTGATAAGGAGAAACTCTGAGGCCATCAGAGAAGGGACTGCTGGGATCCTTCTTCTCGCACATTTTTGCATCACCTATGATGTTATAAGAAGCTGATAAGCTCTGAGTATATGAGATCTGGACTGGCTTAGAGGAGGATCACACTTCGTGCCCTGATTCTGCTGATTGTATTAGCTTCGTCAAAGTTCATTGTCTGGTCCAGATCGATCTGTAAACCTGTTTGAGATGGCTTTATTAAATTTAGTAATTGACTCCTTATCCTATGTGTTGTGTGAAATCTTTCCGATCAAAGAACACGTGGAACCTAAAAGGATTAAGGTGGTTTTCAGGTTCCTTCAATATACACACAATTGAGCTTTGATTTGTAGTAATGTGTGTGTGTGTGTGTGTGTGTGTGTGTGTGTGCGCGCGCACGCATTTGTCATGGAACATACTCAGTAATGATAGCAAGAAGCTGCGACCACGCCCCTCAGGATCCTGAGGCAAACAGGGAAGGAGCCAGGGGATCCGGGCAATCCACGTTTCACCAGGAGCCCAGAAGACCTGAGGCTGCACATCCCGATGGCAACCACGTGCACAGGGAGAGTTTTTCTCTGTTTTTTCTCTTTTCTGTCATCAGAAAAACTGCTCAGAATTTCTGACGACAGCACAGATATAACATGAGGACTGGTCTGATGGTCTGACCTCTTAGCCCATAGATGAGAGAACTCAGGCATCTGGGTAAGATAATAAAACACACATAAAAAAGATTCTGAACCCACAAAAATACTGTCCTTGTTACAGTTCTTGAAAGAGCTACGAGCAAAGGGTTGTTGATAGTTGAGCAGAGACTGAGGCACAGCTGCATCAGATTCAGCAGTAGAGTATTACGAGCTTTACGGGCTAAAGCTCTCTTTGCAGAGGCCGACCTGGCTGCTAATATAACACCAACATAAGAAAAAATGACTGCCACACCAGCAGATACAAACACAAAACATGTGAAAGCTGTATCATAAAGATCAGACCTCGACCCAAACCATAGAGCTACATTAGAACAAAGATCGTTCACCTGCAGGTTTCCCAACTTTTCAAATGGAAAAAAAGATAAGTCGAGTGAGATTATTGAGCGAACTGATGACCCAAATCACAATAATAGCAACACCTGTGTTTCTGTTGGTGATGATGGTAGCATGCCTCAGTGGGTAGCACACAGCAACATATCTCTCCAGGGGCATCATTGAAAGGGTGAGAGGGGATATTCCTGTTTCTAGATTGACCATCACGCTGAGAAATCCGCATACAGGATATGGCAATTTTATTCTAAAAATAGAGAGAAGATAATGGAACTGACTCTGTGCCAGGTGTGCAGTATCTGCAAAGAGGAGGTTATATAGAAGACTGCAACTCTGCTTCTTGGTCTCCACTCTGTATGGTCATGCTTTTGGGGTGGATATGGCAGCCAGATTTCTAGAAATGACAGCTGCTCCATCCAAAGTGGGATGATCCTGTCCTGTCTAATACAAACAGGTTTTTCAATGAAAGTTTCCCAGTTATCTAGAAATCCCACATCATTTTTTGGATGCCACTCAGACAGCAAGCAATTTTAGGAGAACATGTGGCTAAATATGTCACTGGACATGGGAGGGGTCCAGAGAGTTCAACATTGTTTTTATAAAGTTACTTTTGTAACTTCCAATTGCCGCAACCAGGTCTCATTACTTCTGACATAAATTATTATTTTATCAAATCTACATTTAGCCTTAGCCAACAGTTTCAAATTTTCTTCTGTGTTGCCTACACTGGCCAATGGAAGATATTTCACTATGGTTGCTGGTGTTGCTAGCATCACATTTCTCAAAACAGAGGCCCCGTTTACACGAGAAAATTTTCAGATGAAGACGCAGATTGTTTCTGAAACATTTCTGTGTGAACATGTTACTTTTCAAAAACAAAAAAGTGTCAATAAGCAGGACAAAAACAGAGACATGAACAGTTTAGGTTCCTCCTTGTAGCTGACCCAATTTTGTGGCTACTCAGGATCTATCTTGGGACGAGCTAACAGTGGCTAAGCTACCTTGGTCTGCAGGGGCCTGGCTAGCTATTTTCCAAGGTCCTGAGCTGGGTCTACAATTCACTGAGCCTGGCATCCAAGGCTACAAGCAGGCTACATTTATTACAAGTATTATTACTGCTAAAGGAGGTCAAGGAATAACTAAACATTTGACACGCAGAACAGGAAAGTGCAGGAGAAACAGGAGAAGAAGTCATGCTGCTACTAGGTTGGTAGAGAGCTAAGCTAAAAGCTGCACTAAGCTTATGAATCCCTAAAAACACATTAAGTGAATATTGTGAATATAATTTACAAGTAATTCAGCAAAGTGTGTGCTTTGGATAAAGCACATGAATATGACACTATGAACTAAGTTGTTATCTAGATTTATTGAGCTACATAGATTAATTTATTGAGGTCACCTGAAGAAAGGTGTAAATGGGGCATGAGGTGCCTGGGGTGGGAGGTCAGGACTACATTGTAGTCTGGGGATTGTAGACAATCTGTCTGTCAATCTTCGTCTTCCTTCTCCCACACTTGTGAACAAGGCCCTGGGATACTTAAACTCCTCCACCTGGAGTAGCAACTTGTCTCTGACCCAGAAAGGGCATTCCACCCTTTTCCGGCTGAGGACCATGGCTTGAGATTCCGAGGTGCAAATTCTCATACCCGCCACTTCACACTTGACTGCAGACCACTCCAGTGTGAGCTGATGAAGCCAACAGGATCCCATCATCTGCAAAAAGCATAGCTAAGATTCTGAAGCCACCAAGGCAGAAGCCTTCCACCACTTGGCTAGAAATTCTGTTCATAAAAATTATGAACAGAATAAATGACAAAGAGCAGCCCTTAAGGAGTCCAAAACTCACCAGAAGTGTGTTCGACTTATTACCAGCAATGTTGGCCAAGCTCTCGCTACAGTTCTACAGGGACCAAATGACTCGTAACAACAGGTCAGACATTCCATACTCCCACAGTACACCCCCACAGGATACCCGAAGCTGAATGGCTTCTCCAGATCCACAAAACACATGTAGACCGGATGGGCAAGGTCCCACACCCAGTCTAATATCATTGAGAGGATAAAGTGCTGGTCCAGCATTCAATGACTCTCATTGTTCCTCCTGAATCTGAGGTTCAATTAACAGACAAACTCTGCTTCCCACCACCAAACTGCACACTATGGGCCTCCCCTCTCTCAAATGTTCGTGGATAAAGGACTTTTTAAGCACCTAGCCCCAGACCTTGAGACTTAGCTCCCATCTCTCCTCCACCTGCACACTGAGCACTGGCTCCCCACAGGGCTGCGTGCTGAGCCCCCTCCTGTACTGCCTCTACACTCACAACTGAGTCCGGCCCACAATAACAACCTAATCATCAAATATACTGACAACTCTACAGTAGTCAGACTCATCTTAAGGGAAGATGAGACAGGCTATAAGAGGGGATCCTGAAACTGACATTCTGGTGTTAAGAGAACAACCTAGGACCTGTCATCCAAGACAGTTCTACAACATCCAGAGCCTTCAGGAACTCAGGGCGAATCTCATCCACCCTGGGGGCTCTGCCACCAAAGAGTTTAACTACCTCAGAGACCTCACCCCGGTGATAGGACAGTCACCCCCTCATTCCAGACACTGCTTCCTCTACAGAAGGTATGTCAGTGGGGCTAAGGAGGTCCTTGAAGTATTCCTTCCACCACCCAACTACAGTCTCAGTTGAAGTCAGCACTGTCCCACCCACACTATACATTGTGTGAGCAGGGCACCCATCCTGAGTCATGGTTTGCCAGAACTGCTTTAGATTAGAAAAAGGTTGTTTTTTTTCCCACAGTGGTGGGAAGATATGAAGTACAAATACTTTGTTCTGTACATAAGCAGAATTTTCAGGTATCAGCATTTTATTTGAGCATTTATTTTTCTGACAGCTTCTGTGTTTCTAATCCTTAGATTTTTACACAAATATCTGTACTTTCTGCTCTTTACAAAACAGCCTCATTACTTTTGCTTTAACACATTTAAGGGAAGTTTTTATTTAACATCGCTGAGCCCCTTCAGACTCATAATAAATAAAACAGAAATAATGTAAGTAATGTATTTTTTTGGCCTGGTACCAAATGACCTACAGGCCGGTACCTGGGGATCTCTGATTGAAATTACACAAAAAATAGTTGTTTTAATTGAAGGGGAAAGCAAACTTTTTAAAAAGTAACTTAAAGGGGCAAATTGGATTGCATGTCAGAGTTTGAGACTCCTTGTCTAAACAAATACCAACAGTACTGAAAGTAGCTGAACATGAAGATACTTCTTTAAGATGGTTATGAATAATTTTTTCTCTAATGGTTAAATTTTACTTGTGAAGAAAGTGGTTTAAAAAGGTTGAGGTGAAACTAATGGAGATAACCTGTGTTGTCAGGTGCTTATCACTAGGGCAGCTGCCTTAAGTTAGTCCCTTAAAATAACTAATCATTATTAAATATATAACATTGCATCTTTAACATAAAACTTGTTAGTGTGGTCTATTTGTGTAGCAGTGGAACAGTGGGTAGGTGCTCACCTCACAACCGGAGGGTCACTCGTTTGAGTCCCCGTCTGTGCGCATGCTGTCGTTGTGTCCCTGGGCAAGACACTTAACCCACATTGCCTAAGTGTGAATATGGTCGTCTGGTCGGAGGGGCCACACTTCTGTAGCTTACCACCACCAAGTATGATTGAGGTGTGAATGAAAGGTGCACTGAATTGTAAAGTGCCTTGAGTACCGTGAAAAGCGCTATTTAAGTCTAAGGCATTATTATTATTATTATTATTATCATTGCTATTATTTATTCATTTATTTGTTTGTTTGAAACAATGGTGTCTGCTACATGTCATGCAGAAGATCCAGAAGGCACCGTTGTATACAATTGCTATACAGCAGGGGGAGTGAGACAAAGAACAATTCGATTCAATTCAATTCGATTCGATTTTATTTGTATTGGCCAAATCACAACAAACAGTCGCCTCAAGGCGCTTTGTATTGTGGGTAAAGACCCTAAAATTATCTATCTTTACATATATATAATTTTCTTTTCTTTTTTAAAATGATGATGGAAAAAGTCAGAAAATTATACCTGTTATCATTAAGGTTGCAATCATTATATTCTAATTTACATTGTAATATACTGCAATAATGCATACAAATAGAGTTCTTCTCCAAATGTGTTCCTAAACTCATGATAAATTCTCTCTTCTAAAACCAATTCCTACCAATCAAATAAGGTGAGGTATACGCATGATCTGACTGTAGATTCTAGAGACAGGACATGGAGAAGTCACAAAAGGTATTTCCTCTGGGATACTTGGAAAATGTGGGAAAGAATGGCATACAGGCCTAAAGCTATTTAAGATAGGTAATACACATGTTGGGCACCAGTTTATGTGGGTAGAAAAAAACTCGGCATGTCATGCTTTGTTTTCTACCAGTGGGAGTTTCAATCGACAGCATAGATGGTACATGAGGACAGGTCTGATAGTCTGATCTCTTAGTCCATAGATGAGGGAAGTCAGACATCTGGGTAAGATAATAAAAAACATATAAAAAGCATTTTGAATGCGCAAAAGTACTAATCTTGTAACAATCACTGAAAGAGATATCAACAATGGGTAGTAAATAGTTGAGGAGAGGCTGAGGCACAGCTGTATCAGATTCAACACCAGTGTTTTACGAGCTTTATGGGCTAAAGCTTTGTCAGTGGAGGCCGACCTGGCTGCTAATATCACACCAATATAAGAGAACATGACTGCCACTCCAGCAGACACAAACACAAAACAAGTGAAAGCTTTGTCAAAATGATCAGACTTTGAACCAAGTCGAATAGCTATATCAGAACAAAGGCCTTTCACCTCTAAACTATCCAACTTTTCAAATAGTTCTAAAAACAACAGAGTTCGAATAATAATTTTTAGAAAACTGATTGTCCAAATCACAGCGATAGCTGCCCCTGTGGTTCTGATGGTGATGATGGTAGCATGCTTCAGTGGGTAGCACACAGCAACATATCTCTCCAGAGGCATCACCACCAGTGTGAGAGGAGAGACCACAGTTGTGAGATTAGTGAAGATGATGAGAAAGGCACATACAGGATATGACACTGTTATTCTAAGAAGTGCAAGAAGTAAATGAACCTGACTCTGTCCCAGCTGTACAGTGTCTGCAAAAAGGAGGTTATAAAGAAGAATGTAACGGCAGGTCTCACGAAACACTGGTTTACTCCTCAGAGTGAACAACATGATCCCATTGATGACGATAAACACACAGGATGGAAGTGTAGTCAGAACTGAAATCATCACTTCTTCTGTTAACCCCTGATATTGGACAGTGATGTTAGTGAGAGACGGAGATATGCTTGACATTGAAGAGAAAATTGAAGGCAAATATTACTCTGTTTATGTGACTGAAATACAAAATCACAATACCAGTTGTGTACAATAAAAACTAAACAGCAAGTAAATACAGTTAACCTGAGCAGAGTTAGCAGGTTAGGGTTGGTCCTTGTTACCATGTGGGCAGAGCTGTTCTGCAGTGTTTTCTTGAACTCACAAACAATTTATGTTTATTCTCATAACCGCTTGATGACGCACATCACATGTCAGCATGTTTACCAGATCACTAACCAGTGATGCAATCTTTCTTTCTCACATGTAGTGTGAGTTAATAATGCATGTGTTGTGTTGTTGTCTATTGTTGTGATTCTGGGTCCGAACTACATAACCATTTTTATAAACCTGACTCAAAAAAGTTGGACACTGTGTAAATGTAAATGAAAATGTAACCTTCTAGTTGTAACTAATATGTCAGCTTGTTAAAGAAGAGCAGCTGAAAAAATATCCATAACAACAGAGGACAATTTATTCAGGGTTTGATGGCAGTTTACCATTTATATCCAGTATCACATTCCTTTGTCTGGACTGGAGCATGTATATCATTAATAACTGCAGGACATCATCATCACCCTTTTCACATCCGCCATGCATGTGTAACTCAAAGGAACTTAACTAACAATAATTAAAATGTACTACTGGGCAGCTATAGCTGCCATTAGATTTATGTCCTTTAACTTACAACAAACAAAAATAAATTATTTCATCAGTTACAACACTTCCATTTATATCACATATGCTTAACCTTGGGACATGTACATATGTCCTTTCAACCACAGAGTCTCTTTCTCAGTCCATGCAATGTAAATCACAAATATCTATAACAAATAACAAGAGTGTAGCTTTTCTGAGGATAACTCAACCAGTCTCTGAATAGTCTTTGAATAAAATAAAAGTTGCTGGCCAGCACTATATAGCTCCATTACCAGGAACTACAGTATAGTGTGCTAATTCAAACTCTCACACAGAACTTGTGAAGCTAAAGGATAAATCTTAACATCCATCTTAATGGTGGAATGAATGGTGCACAGAATTGTAAAGTGCTTTGAGTATCGTGAAAGGCACTATATTAGTCTAAGGCATTATTATTATTATTAATACAGCATAAACCATATACAAAAGACATACGAACTTGTTTTAGGAAAGCACGCTTAACATGGCCGCTAATTATCCTGATTACTAGCTTTCCCACGATTAGCGGTTAGCACGCTAATAACCGTTAGCAATACAGTACGTCACTTGGTGTTGGCTCTCACTGCAGTGTTATATCACTTCCTGTTCCTTATTCGGAGCACAGTGGTGTTTTGGTGTCTGTTAGCTGGTTAATTTGTATACCTCGATTTATCTGGATAATTGCATATTTCAGTGTAACCTTCACCTGCTTTATATAGAGCACACTCTTTGCTTAATCACCAGTATTCTCATTATTCACTTTATTTGTTTTTTTAGAATTTCGCTAGCTTAGCGCAGCTAGTAGCTTAGCTCTTAGCCGACTCAGTAGCAGCATGGCTTCCTCTCCTGTCCGTCCTGCACTTTCCTGCTGAGTGTCACATGTTTAGTTACTCCTCGGCCTCCTTTAGCAGTAATGGTCTTTGTAATAAATTTAGTCTGTTTGTAGCTCTGGAGGCCAGGCTCTCTGAATTGCAGACTCGGCTCTGCACCCTGGAAAATCCTATAGCTAGCCAGGCCCCTGTAGTCGGTGCGGACCATGGTAGCTTAGCCCCCATCCCCAGGTACACCATCAACCGGTTCACGTCTCTAACCATTTTTCTCCACTTGGCGACACACCCACCGAGGAACAAACTCTGGTTATTGGCGACTCTGTTTTGAGAAACGTGAAGCTAGTGACACCAGCGACCATAGTCAAATGTCTTCCAGGGGCCAGAGCAGGCAACATTCATGGAAATTTGAAACTGCTGGCTAAGGCTAATCGTAGATTTAGTAAGATCGTTATTCACGTCGGCAGTAATGACACCCGGTTACACCAATTGGAGGTCACTAAAATTAATATTGAATCGGTGTTACTTTGCAAAAACAATGTCGGATTCTGTAGTTTTCTCTGGGCCCCTCCCCAATCAGACCCGGAGCGACATGTTTAGCCGCATGTTCTCCTTGAATCGCTGGCTGTCTGAGTGGTGTCCAAAAAACGACGTGGGCTTCATAGATAATTGGGAAAGTTTCTAGGGAAAACCTGGTCTTGTTAGGAGAGACGGCATCCATCCCACTTTGGATGGAGCAGCTCTCATTTCTAGGAATCTGGCCAAATTTATCAACCCTCCTAAAACCTGATTACCCAGGGTTGAGACCAGAAAGCAGAGTTGCAGTCTTACACGCCTCTCTGCAGCTTCTCTCCTCCTGCCATCCCCCCAAAACCCCATCCCCATAGAGACGGTGCCTGCTCCCAGACCCCTCCTGTCTGATCATTTCTTAGTAACATTTACATTTAATCTAATGGATTACACAGCAGTGGGGAATAAGTTTTATTACAGTAGGAGTCTTTGTGAAAGTGCTGTAACTAAGTTTAAGGATCTAATTCCTTCATTATTATGCTCTTCAGTGCCATGTGCCAACACAGTGCAGAGCAGCTACCTAAACTCTGCTCCCACTGAGGTAGATTATCTCATCAATAGTTTTACATCCTCACTGCGTACGACTTTGGATACTGTGGCTCCTCTGAAAAGGAAAGCCTCAAATCAGAAGTGCCTGACTCCATGGTATAATTCACAAATGCGCAGCTTAAAGCAGATAACCCGTAAGCTGGAGAGGGAATGGCATTTCACTAAAGTAGAAGATGCTCATTTAGCCTGGAAAAAGAGTTTTTTGCTCTATAAAAAAGCCCTCCGTAAAGCTAGGACATGTTACTATTCATCATTAATTGAAGAAAATAAGAACAACCCCAGATTTCTTTTCAGCACTGTAGCCAGGCTGACAAAAGTCAGAGCTCTGTAGAGCCGAGTATTTCTTTCACTTTAACTAGTAATGACTTCATGGATTTCTTTACAAACAAATGTTTAGACATTAGAGAAAAAATTATTCAAAACCATCTCCAAGATTTATCTTCATGTTCGGCTGCTTTCAGCACTGCTGGTATTTGTTTAGATTCTTTCGCTCCAGTTGATCTTTTGGAGTTAACTTCAATAGTTACTTCCTCCAAACCAGCAACATGTTTATTAGATCCCATTCCTACTAGACTGTTCAAAGAAGTCTTTCCAATTATTGATGCTTCAATCTTAAATATGATCAATCTGTCTTTATTAGTTGGCTATGTACCACAGGCCTTCAAGGTGGCTGTAATTAAATCGCTACTTAAAAAGCTATCACTTGACCCAGCTGTCTTAGCTAATTATAGGCCAATCTCCAACTTTCCTTTTCTTTCCAAAATCCTTGAAAGAGTAGTTGTAAAACAGCTAACTGATCATCTGCAGAGGAACGGTTTATTTGAAGAGTTTCAGTCAGGTTTCAGAATTCATCACAGTACAGAAACAGCATTAGTGAAGGTTACAAATGATCTTCTTACGGACTCTGACAGTGGACTCATCTCTGTGCTTGTTCTGTTGGATCTCAGTGCAGCTTTTGATACTGTTGACCATAACATTTTATTACAGAGATTAGAGCATGCCATAGGTATTAAAGGTACTGCACTGCAGTGGTTTGAATCATATTTATCTAATAGACTCCAATTTGTTCATGTAAATGGGGAGTCTTCTTCACACACTAAGGTTAATTATGGAGTTCCACAGGGTTCTGTGCTAGGACCAATTTCATTTACATTGTACAAGCTTCCCTTAGGCAGTATTATTAGAAAGCATTGCATCAATTTCCATTGTTATGCAGATGATACTCAGCTTTATCTATCCATGAAGCCAGATGACACACATCAATTAGTTAAACTGCAGGAATGTCTTAAAGACATAAAGGCCTGGATGACCTCTAATTTCCTGCTTCTAAATTCAGATAAAACTGAAGTTCTTGTACTCGGCCCCACAAATATTAGAAACATGGTGTCGAATCAGATACTTACTCTGGATGGCATTACTTTGGCCTCCAGTAACACTGTGAGAAATCTTGGAGTCATTTTTGACCAGGATATGTCCTTCAATGCACATATTAAACAGATATGTAGGACATTTGCGCAATATTTATAAAATTAGAAACATCCTTTCTCAGACTAAGCTTGAAAAGTTAATCCATGCATTTATTACTTCTAGGCTGGACTACTGTAATTCATTATCAGGCTGTCCTAAAAGCTCCCTCAAAAGCCTTCAGCTGATCCAAAATGCTGCAGCTAGAGTACTGACTGGGACTAGAAAGAGAGAGCAGATTTCTCCCATGTTGGCTTCTCTTCATTGGCTCCCTGTTAAATCTAGAGTAGAATTAAAAATCATTCTCCTAACATACAAGGTCTTGAATAATCAGGTCCCATCTTATCTCAAAGACCTCATAGTACCATATCACCCCAATAGAGCACTTTGTTCTCAGACTGCTGGCTTACTTGTGGTTCCTAGGATACTTAAGAGTAGAATGGGAGGCAGAGCCTTCAGCTTTCAGGTCCCTCTTCTGTGGAACCAGCTCCCAGCTTGGATTCGGGAGACAGACACCCTCTCCATTTTCAAGATTAGGATTAAAACTTTTCTTTTTGATCAAGCTTATAGTTAGGGCTGGATCAGATGACTCTGAACCCTCCCTTAGTTATGCTGCTATAGGCCTAGGCTGCTGAGGGGGGGGGGGTCCCATAATGCACTGTTTCTTCTCATTCACCTTTATTTACTTGTGTATACTTCACTCTGTATTTAATCATTATTATTAATCTCTGCCTCACAATACAAAGTGCCTTGAGGCAACTGTTTGTTGTGATTTGGCGACATATAAATGAAATTGAATTGAATTGAATTGAATTACGTTTTAACGTGATGATTAACAACATTTAAACTAAAATAATATGCATATAAAACATAATTCTTACCTAACAGGAGGATGAATAATAAAGACTTTAAGGATGTTGCATATATAAAAATTGTCACAGAGGGCTCACAAAAGCTTGCTCTGCAAAAGCCACAGACCTAGTTAGCTCATAGCCCCTCCCGCTAGAGTTAACTCCCAGGTTGACTGTCGTGAAACAGTCGTAAGTCAATGATATCACCCCACTTCAAGATAATCATAGTATGCACTGCATAAATATTATTATAACACTTGCAGTATTGCAATATTAAGATTACTTAAAGTAACATTGGATTACAAAAACAGAACGCAATGATTTGCAAATCTCATAAACCCTCATTTCACTCACATTAGAACATAGTGAAGATGTCAAATATTTAAACTGAGAAAATGTAAAATTTTAAGAAATGTATTAGCTGTTTTTGAATTTGATGATAGCATCACATCTCGAAAGAGTTGGGGTGGGTGCAACAAAGACTGGAAAGTTAATTGTTACTAAACAGAAACACCTGAGAACAGTAGCAAATGGTCAGTAACATGATTGGGTATAAAAAGAGCATCTTAGAGAAGCAGAGTTTCTCAAAAGTAAAAATGGACAGAGGTTCACTAGTCTGCAAAAAACGTGTGTACAAATTGTGAAACAAATTCTATAATTTACAGAACATATTATCAAAGGATTCTGATAATCTGGAGATATCTCTGTGCAAGGGACAAGGCTGAATATCAACATTAGATACGTGTGAGCTTCAGGCCGTCAGGCAGCACTGCATTAAATACAGGCATGATTCTATCATGGATATCACTACATGGGCTCAGGAACACTTCCAGAAATCACTGTGTCATTCTCAGGTTAAAGCAGCTTAAAGCTCTACCATGCAAGGAAAAAGTTGTCTGTGAACATGGTCCAGAAAAGCTGACATCTCTAGGTCATAACTCATTTAAAATGGACTGGGGCAATGTGGAAAACTCTTTTTGGGGCAGATGAATCAAAACTTGAAATTCCTTTTGGAAAACAGGGCCAATGTGTCCTCCAGACTGAAGAGCCATCCGGCTGGTTATCATTTCTCAGTTCAAAAGCAGGCATCGCCGATGGCAAGGGACGTTAAATAGTGCCTTGAAAATTGGCAGCTTTTACATTTGGAAATATACCATCAACCCTGAAAGGCAGGTTTTAGAGCATGCTCCCAACCAATGTCTTTTTCACTTAACGCCTTCATATTTCAGGAAGACAGTGGAAAACTACATACTGTATCTATTTCAACAGCAAGGGTTTGGTGGAGAAGGTCCGGATGCTGAACTGGTTTGGCTGCAGTCCTTTCCTTTCACCAGCTGAAAGCCTGGAGCATCATGAAACCAAAAGTACAACAAAGAAGCCCCAGGACTGTCAAGCACCTAGAATACCCCATCAGACAGAAAGGGACAATATTCCCAAAAGGCTAGCACCTGCTCTCCTCAATTCCCAGATGTTTGCAGACTGTTGTTAAAAGATGAGGGCTGCCACACAGTGGGCAACATGGTCCTGTAACACTGTTTTTGAGATGTGTTGCTGCCATCAAATTTAAAATGAGTTAATGCTAAAATGGTCCATTTTCTCTTCTTAAAAAATTTGATATATTTTCTCTGTTCCGTATTAAATTAAATTTGACATTTTCAAATCATCCATCCAACCATCCAGTTTTCTACTGCTTATCCAGGTCACCAAGGCATTCCCAAGCCAGGGGAGAGATGTAATCTCTAGCATGTCTTGGATGTTCACTTGAATTTGGCCTCTTCGAGGTGGGACATGACTAGAACACCGTACCTAGGTGGTGCCTGAAGGAGGTATCCTGGCCAGATGCCCAAACCACCTCAGCTGGCTCCTTTTGATGTAGAACAGTAGCAGCTCTACTCCAAACCTCTCCTGAATGGCTGAGCTCTTCACCCCTATCCCTAAGGCTGTGGCTTGCTAACCTTCAGAGGAAGCTTGTTTCCACTGTTTATATTTGCAGTCTTATTCTTATGGTTACTATCCAGAATGTGTAACCATAGGTAAGGGTAGGAATGCAGATTTAAGAGTAAATTGACAGCTTTGACTTTCATGTTCACAAAACAGACCAGTACAGAGTCTTAATCGTTGCTGAGGCTGCACCAATCTGTCTGTCAATCTCCCATTTTTATCTCCCTCACTTGTGAGCAAGACACCGAGATATTAAACTCCTCACCAAGGGATAGTAGTTCGCTTCTGACCTGGAGTGGGCATTCCAATATTTTCCGACAGAGCCTCAGACTTTGAGAGGATAATTCTCATTCTCACCATTTCACACTCACTTCAAACACACTTCAAACTACCCCAGTGAAAGCTGGAAGTCATTGCTCAAGAGACGAGATCCTGAGGTCAAGGAACCAGATACCTTCTACTCCCCGGCTGAATGGAATACAAAAATTCTGTCCATAAAAAATAGAATCTGTGATGAAGGTAGAACACCTACTGAGAAGTAGTCTATCTTATTACCGTTAAGGTGGACTAAGTTCTGGCAATGGTTCTACAGGAATGGGATAGCCTGCAAAAACGAGCCTGATAAAATGTACTCCTGATGCACTCCCTAAACTCCCACTGTTGAAGATCCCTGAGAGGATGAAGAGCTGGTCTTATTCTATATTCTTTTCTATCCTACTCAGCATTCAGTTTCTTTTTTATTTGGATTATATTAGATTACTGTGTGGCCTTCCTTTGTGAATCCCACCCACGGGAGGCGTCGTAGGGGTTGGGTGCAGTGTGCGTGGGGCGGTGGCCAAGGGTGGAGGCCCTGGCGGACTGATCCCTGGCTATAGAGACTGGCTACTGGGTCATGGAATGTCACCTCTCTGGTGGGGAAGGAGCCTGAGCTAGTGTGTGAGGTTGAGAGATATCGGCTAGATATAGTTGGGCTCACCTCAACGCATGGCTGGGGCTCTGGAACCAGTCTCCTGGAGAGGGGCTGGACTCTGTTCCAGTCTGGAGCTGCCTCCCATGAGAGGAGAGCTGGAATGGGTATTCTTGCATCCCCCGGCTTGCTGCTTGTATGTCTGAATTTTCACCAGTAGACCAGATGTTTGCTTCCCTGTGCCTTCAGGCAAGGAAACAGGTCCTGACTGTTGTTTGTGCTTATGCACTAAATGACAAGTCAGAGTACTCACCCTTCATAGACTCGCTGGGCAGGGTGCTCAAGGGTGCTCCATCTGGTGACTCCATCATCCTACTAGAAGACTTCAAAGCTCATTTGGGCAATGACAGTGAGACCTAGAGGGGTGTGATTAGTAGGAACAGCCTGCCCTATCTGAACCTGAATGCTGTTTTGTTATTGGACTTCTGTGAAAACCAATTCAGTTCAATTCAATTCAGTTTTATTTATATAGTGCCAAATCACAACAAACAGTCACCTCAAAGTGCTTTGTATTGTGGGTAAAGATCCTACAATAACGCAGAGAAAACCCAACAGTCAAAACGATCCCCTATGAGCAAGCACTTGGCGATGGTGGGAAGGAAAAACTCCCTTTTAACAGGAAGAAACCTGCAGCAAAACCAGGCTCAGGGAGGGGCAGTCGCGACCGGTTGGGCTGAGGGGAGAGACACAGGACAAAAGACATGCTGTGGAAGAGAGCCAGAGATTAACGGGGATATGTCCTTCAATGCACATATTAAACAGATATGTAGGACGGCTTTTTTACATCTGCGCAATATTTATAAAATTAGAAACATCCTTTCTCAGATTGACGCTGAAAAGTTAATCCATGCATTTATTACTTCTAGGCTGGACTACTGTAATTCATTATTATCAGGCTGTCCTAAAAACTCCCTGAAAAGCCTTCAGCTGATCCAAAATGCTGCAGCTAGAGTACTGACAGGGACTAGAACGAGAGAGCATATTTCTCCCATATTGGCTTCTCTTCATTGGCTCCCTGTTAAATCTAGAATAGAATTTAAAATCCTTCTCTTAACATACAAGGTCCTGAATAATCAGGCCCCATCTTATCTCAAAGACCTCATAGTACTGTATCACCCCAATAGAGCACTTCGTTCTCAGACTGCTGGCTTACTTGTGGTTCCTAGGATACTTCAGAGTAGAATGGGAGGCAGAGCCTTCAGCTTTAAGGCCCCTCATCTGTGGAACCAGCTCCCAGCTTGGATTCGGGAGACAGACACCCTCTCTATTTTCAAAATTAGGCTTAAAACTTTCCTTTATGATCAAGCTTATAGTTAGGGCTGGATCAGACGATCCTGAACCACCCCTTAGTTATGCTGCTATAGGCCTAGGCTGCTGAGGGGGGTCCCATAATGCACTGTTTCTTCTCATTCACCTTTATTTACTTGTTTATACTTCACTCTGTATTTAATCATTATTATTAATCTCTGGCTCTCTTCCACAGCATGTCTTTTGTCCTGTCTCTCTCCACTCAGCCCCAACCGGTCGCAGCAGATGACTGCCCCTCCCTGAGCCTGGTTCTGCTGGAGGTTTCTTCCTGTTAAAAGGGAGTTTTTCCTTCCCACCGTCGCCAAGTGCTTGCTCATAGGGGGTCGTTTTGACTGTTGGGTTTTCTCTGTGTTATTGTAGGGTCTTTACCCACAATACAAAGCGCCTTGAGGCGACTGTTTGTTGTGATTTGGCGCTATATAAATAAAATTGAATTGAATTGAATTGAATTGAATTATCAGATCAGATGGTATTTCATAACCCAAATCTTGGAAATACTTCTTTACTTAGAAACCTGACTACAGTTTTTTTTTATCCGGTGATCTGTCTGGACTAGCCTTCACCCATTAATGGAACCTACACAGTACTACAAGGACATATCCATTCCCAAATCAACAAAATCAGTGACTAGATGTCTAAATGGTCTGTCTGGGGGTGGACTGTGTGCCAATAGAGCTGAAAAACCTTTCCTAACATTATTCTGTGCACACAGCGAATTTAGGGTTTGGTTTACTTCTGCTGTCGGTTTACAGCCTCCAGTTTTCGAAGCACTTCTCTGCTGTTACAGTGATCGACTCCGTGTGCTTTCCAAATAGCCATTTGCAATATGGAAAATGGCATGAAAAACAGACCCTTCACACTTCTACACAATTTACTAGTTTCCTGTGTGAGGTCTGGCAGTCTGGCAGCAAGCCCGCCATGTCCGCGAATGACCAGGGAACATATGTCGACACACTTCTCTTCCTCATGATGGGGCACATAGGTGCCATGGTGGTTCTACATTGGGATCCTTATAACCTTAAGGTTTCTTGGCAAGCTGCTATTCTGTGCACCATCCTCCCACTCTTCTCTGTCCTTCGTCCTTCACATGGTTACTGTCTCTTCCCATCTCAGACTGGTGCCTCCCACTCCACACACCCTTAGGATAATTTGCAATCTACTTATGATCCTATTGACCCAGGCCCCTGCAACACAGTGCCCTACTCAGTTCAGGAGTTTTTATTTTCCTTCTCAGTCCCTTAACATGTTCCTATAGGGATCTTTTATTATAGGCCTATTCTCTATTCTCTACTAACCTATTCTAATTCTCTCCTAAATTTTTATCTCCAAATATTCTTCACCTAAATTATCCCTTGTATTTTTTCCATCAGCAATATTTACAGCAGAAAGTAGCAAAATTTATGGGTTAATTATAGCTATGTACATATGTTTAAATATGTATAAAGTATAATTTCACCAACCGCGCACAAATCATCAAACCCAAGTCTGATCATGGAACGTGCAAACCCACAGATTTGACTCCCCTGTGAATCCCAAATGACATGTACCTTTTGTTGGGGAATTTCCTCACATCACCTTCCAAGCCCAAGCTGTCTGGGACCCAGCAATTCACCACCTGTTGATGAAATCCTAGATCACCAGTGGCAACCGCCTGAAGGGGGCCTGCATTTATCTTCACTATTTCTCAAACTTTTATCTCATCCTTTCTTCTGATAACGCTTATCCTTCTGATCCATGTCCTCAAACACTAAGAAACAGCTCGGTTATTATAAACCAATGCAAAGGTCATGACCCCACACACTTGTACATTCACACCTCAGTCGTTCTTCAATGCCACAGTTTTACACAGGAGTTAGTTAGACATGCAGCACATATAAGACAGCATAAAACAATGCTGTGATGGTAATTAACATTTCAGTTTTGCATAGCCTTACATTAGCCCTTTTAAATAACTCATCATTAATGAATGATACAAAATTGCATTTTTAACATAAAACATCAGTGTCGTTTATTGGAAACAATAAATAAAATCATATACATTAACAGGATAAAAACTGCAAAACAGCAGTAAATTGGAAAATGTGAAATAAAAAACAAAACAATGATGAAGAAAAAAGGCTGAAAATCTTACCTGTAATCATTAAGGTTGGAATTATAATGTCCTAATTTACATTGTAATAAACTGCAATAATCCATATAAATGGAAAACCTCCCTGAATACCTTCTCAAACCTTGTTAAATTCTCTCTTCCTTGAGTGACATCCCATTATTAATCCATGAGGCTCAATATAGACAAAACTCAGCATGTCATGCTTTGTTTTCTACCAGTGGGAGTTTCAATCGACAGCATAGATGGTACATGAGGACAGGTCTGATAGTCTGATCTCTTAGTCCATAGATGAGGGAAGTCAGACATCTGGGTAAGATAATAAAAAACATATAAAAAACAGTTTGAATGCGAAAAAGCACTAATCTCGTAACAATCATTGAAACAGATATCAACAATGGGTAGTAAATAGTTGAGGAGAGGCTGAGGCACAGCTGTATCAGATTCAACACCAGTGTTTTACGAGCTTTATGGGCTAAAGCTTTGTCAGTGGAGGCCGACCTGGCTGCTAATATCACACCAATATAAGAGAACATGACTGCCACTCCAGCAGACACAAACACAAGACAAGTGAAAGCTTTGTCAAAATGATCAGACTTTGACCCAAGTCGAATAGCTATATCAGAACAAAGGCCTTTCACCTCTAAACTATCCAACTTTTCAAATAGTTCTAAAAACAACAGAGTTCGAATAATAATGTTTAGAAAACTGATTGTCCAAATCACAGCGATAGCTGCCCCTGTGTTTCTGATGGTGATGATGGTAGCATGCCTCAGTGGGTAGCACACAGAAACATATCTCTCCAGTGGCATCACCACCAGTGTGAGAGGAGAGACCACAGTTGTGAGATTAGTGAAGATGATGAGAAAGGCACATACAGGATATGACATTCTTATTTGAAGAACTGCAAGAAGAAAATGAACCTGACTCTGTCCCAGCTGTACAGTGTCTGCAAAAAGGAGGTTATAAAGAAGAACGTAACGGCAGGTCTCACGAAACACCGGTTTACTCCTCAGAGTGAACAACATGATCCCATTGATGATGAGAAACACACAGGATGGAAGTGTAGTCAGAACTGAAATCATCACTTCTTCTGGTAACCTCTGATCTTGGACAGTGATGTTAGTGAGAGATGGAGATATACTTGACATTGAAGAGAAGAGCAAATATTACTCTGCTGAAGTGACTGAAATACAAAAGCACAATACCAGTTGTGTACAATAAAAACTAAATCAGCAATTAAATACAGTTAACCTGAGCAGAGTTAGGTAACAAGGACTATAGTTAGTCCTTGTTACCATGTGGGCAGAGCTGTTCTGCAGCCTTTTCTTGAACTTGCATACAATTTATGATGTTTGTCCTAGCAACCTCTTGACGAAGCACATCACATGTCAGGATGTTTACCAGATCACTAACCAGTGATGTAATCTTTCTTTCTCACATGTAGTGTGAGTTAATAATGCATGTGTTGTGTTGTTGTCCACTGTTGTGAGTCTGGGTCTGAACTATCATAACAACCATTTTTATAAACCCGAATCAAAAGGTTGGACGCTGTGAAAATGAAAATGAAAGCAAAATACAATGATTTGCAGATCTAATAAAATCTCATTTCACTCACAATAGAACATGTAAAACATTTGAACTGAGAAAATTTTAAGAAATGTATTAGCTGATTTTGAATTTGATGATAGCATCACATGTCAAAAAAGTTGGGGCAAGGGCAACAAAGACTGGAAAGGTAAGTGCTACTAAAAGGAAACACTTGACAACAGTTAGCAAAAGGTCAGTAATGTGATTGGGAATAAAAAGAGCATCTTAGAGAGGCAGAGTTTCTCATAAGTAAAAATAGACAGAGGTTCACTAGTCTGAAAAAATGCATCTACAAATTGTGAAACAATTCTACCATTTACAGAACATATTATCAAAGAGTTTTTGAGAATTTGGAGAAATCCCTGTGCAAGAGACAAGGCTGAATATCAATATTGGATACTCATGATCATTGGGTTCTCAGGAAGTACTGCATTAAATACAGGCATGGTTCTGCCATGGATATTACTGCATGGGCTCAGGAACTTCCAGAAATCACTGTGTGTGAACACAGTTCATCTTGTCATCCTCAGGTTAAAGCAGCTTAAAGCTCTAACATGCACCTGAAATTCCTTTTGGAAAACATGGCCAATGTGTCCTCCAGATAAAAGAGCAGAAGAGCCATTTGTCTGGTTATCATTTCTCAGTTCAAAAGCCTGCATCTCCGATGGCAAGGGATGTTAAACAGTGCCTAGAGGCAGCTTTAGCAGCTTTTACATTTGGAAATATACCATCAATCCTGAAAGGCAGGTTTTAGAGCATCCTCTCAACCAATGTGTTTTTCATTTAACACGCTTCATATTTCAGAAAGACAATGAAAAACTACATACTGTATCTACCGTAAATTCCGGACTATAAGCCGCTACTTTTTTCCCACATTTTGAACACTGCGGCCTATACTAAGGTGCGGCTCATGCATGTTTTTTTTTCATGCCCCCAAAAACATTTTGCCTCGTACCAGTAGACCAATCAAATTGATGAGTAGTTCACAGAGGTCCAATGAAATTGTGTGATAAATCAAGAGCACTTTTATAATTCAATGTACCGGTATTGTAAATTTGTCATTTGTATTTACCCTCACAACATAAAAAACACTAAGAAAAGCATATGATGCAGCTTTTAAGCTAAAGGTGATCAATCTGGCAGTTGAAGAAGGAAATCGAGCTGTTGCACGTAATCTTGGCATAAATGAATCAATGGTGAGACGGTGGAGATGCCAGCATGAAGAACTGAGTCAATGCAAAAAGACGACGAAAGCTTTCAGAGGTAACCATAGCAGATGGCCCGAACTTGAAAACTTTCTTGAAGACTGGGTTAATACACGAAGAGCAAGCGGCTGCGGTGTTTCCACCGTGCAGATCAGACTGAAAGCTAAAGCAATCGCCACCGAAATGAAAATCGAAGATTTTAGAGGTGGGCCATCGTGGTGTTTTAGATTTATGCGACGAAAAGGCCTATCCGTCAGGGCACGCACGACTTTGTGTCAGCAGCTCCCTCCCACCTATGAGGAAAAACTTGCTAACTTTCGCACGTTCACTCAAACAAAGATAGTGGAGGGCCCATATAACAGATTCAGTGAAAGCTGCCATCAAGAGTACAAACTCAGTTCCAGCTGTGATTCCTGGGGGCACCACTAAGTATTTGCAGCCACTGGACATCAGCGTGAACTGGGCATTTAAAGTGGCACTGCGCCTTGCGTGGGAGGATTGGATGACGAGCGGCGAGAAATCCTTCACCAAAACAGGCCGCATGCAAAGAGCATCTTTCACTCAAGTCTGCCAGTGGATCCTAAATGCTTGGAGCCGTGTCAAAACTTCCACCATGACCAATGGGTTTCGAAAGGCTGGACTTCTGCGTGATGAAGAGGACTGGATGTGCTCAAGTGAGAGCAACAACGAAGAGGCTGAAGTGAGTGATGAGATCCTGAGGCTGTTCAATTCGGACACTGAAGAAGAGGACTTTGACAGTTTCAGTGCGCAGGAAGAAGATGATGAAGGCGATCAATGACTTTTGAACCTTTCATATATATATATATATATATATATATATATATAGTACCACTGACAGGAGGTATTAGAATGTTGTTCGTGCACTGTTCAGTAAAAAAGTACTTTGACGTTTGGCTTGCTTCTCACTCGGACTGTTAATAACGACAACAAAGAGACTGAAGTGAGTGACGAGATCCCAGAGGAGATATTGTAAGGGGTTGA
>JAMQGT020014531.1:0-12771 GCA_024447675.2 Pterophyllum scalare
ACTAAAGGTCAGGGGGCAGAAGCCACTTGGGGGGAAATACGTTAATTACCGAGAATATAGTCATAAAATGTAATAATATAAATGACTCAGCAGTGCTTAGCACCAGCATGTAGACTGCAGTGAGTGAAAGGAGGATGGTGTAGAACAGAGGTCATCAACTACATTTGTCTAAGGGCCGGAATTTTTCTCTGCAGACGGTGTGAGTGCCAGATGCTCTTGTAAAGTAAAATAAAATTAATATTGTATCCTAATATCATTTTATTTCCTTTCAAATTTATACTTTCTTTAATGATGTGATGTACAAGTCTGACACCTACATGTTTTTCTCTGTTATGTTGATATTTGTTATGTAAACATTGCTTTTGTGTGCAGTTGTGTTCATTATAGATATAATGAACACAGAAACAATAAAATGTTAGATGAGAGCAATGAGTTTATCTGTGCATGATCTACTTTTTAGAAGTGTTTTTGTTGTAGATTTTTTTAAATGAATATAGAAACATTAAGAGTTCAATACCTTCTAAATCTGCCTGGTTACTTTTCTTTTAGAAGAGTTGGAAGGTGTAAAATATTGACTGTGCACGCAGTACTATTGAGCCTTCACAGATGCTGTAGTTCTGGTTTTGTGCATGGGCGCTCTGGTTACGTTGTTCTTTGGTTTTTTTACCCATGTTTTACACTGCCACTGCTATGTATGCTTGTGGCTAGCAGTCATGATTAAAACCAAGTTAACAGCTCTGTGATGTGACCCTCCGTTACCACAACACACAACCTGGTGCTGGAAGCCCTGGACTTCAATGGTTTTGTGGACAAATTTGTGTTGTGAGTACATCTGTGCAGGACCATTCTTCTTTTTGCAACATGGCAGACGGCTTCAGACGCCCAAACCCACTAGTATTTAATGGGACCATAGCGGAGAACTGGCGTGCATTTGAGCAGGAATACGACATTTTCATTTTAGAGGTGCGCTCGGACAAGCCAGGGTGGACTCAAGCTTACATTCTTCAGAATCTGGCTGGGTCTCAGGCTATTGAACGTGAAGATCATTTGCGTACGCAGCAAGAGGAGATGAGGAAGAAGAATGTGTCCTGGCTCCCACAGAATCCAGGGAGAACCCCACATGCCTCAAAAGAAAGTTTTGTGAAATGTGCAACCCTCAGGGATCACCACAGGGAGATACAAATTCCACACAGGTAACCAAAGGTCTGGTAAGACTGTTGAATCATATGTAAGTGATTTGAGAATAAAAGCAAAAACTTGCAACTTTGGTGGGCTTTGTCCGAAGCTCATCAGAGACAGACTGGTCTGTGACATTGATAGCAACCCTCTCCGGAAGGTGCTATTACATGATTGTGATCTAAAGCTCGCCAAGGCCATTTCAATATGTCAGATCCATGAGGTGAATGAGGAGCGTAACAACACCTGGACGTCACCCCATACCCACATCACAAGTGTAGACACAGTTTAACTCACAAGTGGAAAGCGAGGAAACCCTGACAAGATCAGGTTTGACAACAAAATGAACAATAACACCACACAGTGTATTACTAACTGCAGTAATTGTGATGGTAGTCATGTGGCAAAGAGGAACAAATGCCCTGCCTTTGCTCGACAGTGTAACGCATGTAACAAGGTGAACCACTTTGCAGGTCAAGGCCACAGGCAAAGACAGAGGAAGTCTGTCCACCAGGTGGACACTTAAGGCACAGAAGCTAGTGACTATGAGACTAAGTCAATGGCATTACACTGGATATACCTGTTGAGTCAACCAACGCGCAAAGTCATGGACACATGTAACAATTCGAATTAATGAAACCACAGTTGAGATGAAGGTGGACACGTAAGACGAAATGAACAATTAAAGCCCTACAGCAAATCCACCGCCCTCGTAACATAAGGTGGCAGCAAAATTGGATGAGTGTTAATGTTGGAAACATATGGTTCATACTTTGGGCTATGCCCTCAATGTCAATAAAACACAAGCCATAACTTTTAATTTCCACCCAGAACAAGCTCTAATATCCAAATACATGTTTAAGTGGAATTCAACCAGCATTAAATACTTAGGAATATACCTGCCTAAAGACATGTCACAAATATACAATATCACCTATACCCGTGTTAATAAAGATATACACAGTGATTTCAGGAACTGGAGGCTGCTCCCTCTTGAGCTTCGTGACAAAATACAGATAATCAAAATGAAAATCCTTTCCAAATTATTGTACCTTTTTCTTGCATTGCCAGTATCTATTCCTGAGAAGCAGTTTAGGGAATGGAACAAATTTATTTTAAGATTCATCTGGCTCAAAAAAAGACCAAAAGTAAAGTTTTCTACCCTGCAGTTACCGAGGGAGAAAGGGGGTTTGGCTCTACCTTCTTTGAAAGATTATTACATATCTGCTCAACTGAGAATTCTGGTGTGTTGGTGCAACCCATCATATAGTGCAAAATGGAAAAACATCGAGATGACTCTTTCTGGAACAACAATTCAGTCTAGACTTGGTCATGTAACCCTGGAGAAGGATGTATGTCAGCCAGCCAGTGGGTTAATCTGGGATTGGAAATTTGGAGGGATTTGGTGGGGCAGCTACAACTCCAACGGGAAACAGAACTTCTTAGGTGGTCAGCTTATGATCCTGATTTTTTTTACCTGCTTCTCAAGACACTAGGTTTAAACACTGGACATCACATGGTCTCACTGCAGTGTGTACAGTTATTGAAAAAACTAAACCTACTGTATGCCTTTTGACATGCTATATGAGATCTATGGGCTGAATAAACAAGATTTTTTTTAGATACTTACAGCTTTGCGGTTATATTTGGAGAAGAATAAATAATAGTACTCTTGGAGATTTTTCAGTTATTAAGATTTTCATTAATGCATATAAACTCTGGAAGTAACAAAGCTCTTGTAAGTAAATTATACCAATGCCTGGTCAATCTTAAAAGGGACTCAACAAACTATATAAAACAAAAATGGGAAAAGAGATGAATATTGTGGTTTCAGAGGATATGTGGACAAGCATCTGGAGAACACAGTTTACATCAACTAACTCTAACAGCTGGCAGAACTTCAGCTGGAAGACCATCATCCGATTCTTCATAACACCAAAACAAAAGTCTAAATTCAGCACTACATCAGCATCCTGTTGGAGAAACTGTGGGGAAGTCAAGGCAGACCACGGACACATATTCTGGACCTGCCCATCTGTACCATCCATCTGGACAGAAGTAAAGAAAATAATCTGAAAAACATTGGGCTTTAACATCAACTACTCAAACTAATGGTCTTGGGATATCTTCCAGATGATCTTACTACAGACAATGCTTATCTTCTAAAGATCCTTTTAGTAGCTACTAAAAAGGCCATAACAAAATGCCGTCTTTGCAAAATCCCACCATGAGCCTCTTTATATCCATAGTGGAAAACATAAAGCTGATGGAATGCATGACTTTTACTCTACGACTACAGGGGGAACTGGGTAAGAGGCGTTGGAGGAAATGGCAGGGCCTTATACATAGTGACAGTGCACCAACATTAAATGGATGTAAAGTAGTTAACACTCTAAAACCTATGTGTACCTGAGTAATAGTATTATTATTTCCCTTTTTTTTTTAATCATCCCCGGATGTCATAATGTTATTGTTGATGTATATTGTTTAAAATGTTTTAATAAAAAGCAAAAAAAAAAAGATATGAGTCTCCAGACACTCAGGAATATCATTAAACATGGGTGGCCCACCAAACTGCACGTTGTCCCACATGCAGTACATCCTTCCCAGGGGCAGAAGCCACCAAACGCAGAGTGAGAGACATAGTGTTCTGGCCCACAATGATAAAAGACATTCATGAGAAAGTATGGGCATGCTCTGTGTGAAATAGTATTAAACCACACCAGCAAAAGGAGCCACTGCATTTGCACCCAGCTCTGGAGTTACCGTGGTCCAAAGTGGCTGCTGATGTTTTTGAACGGTGCAACAAGCACTACCTGGTACTTGTGGACAAATTTTTCAGGGTGGTTTGAGACGAATCTGCTTCATGATCTCACATCTGCTACAGTCATTGGCAAATTGAAACATCAACTTTGCGGTCCATGGATCACCTCATACTCTAATCTCAGACTATGGTAGGCAGTTTACAAGCCAACTTTTCAAAGACTTTGCCAAACAGTGGGACTCTTCTCAAGTTACAAGTAGCCCTGAATACCCTCAATCTAATGGATTAGCCGAGAGAGCTGCCCACAGTGCCAAGAGCCTCATGGAGAACTCTTACAGAGACAAAAATGATGTCTTTCTCAACCTGTTGCATTCAATTCAATTCAGTTTTATTTACATAATGCCAAATCACTATAAGGCCCCTGTAGTGGGTGTAGACCATGGAAACTTAGCCACCGTTAGCTCTCCCCCAGCAGCGAAAACAGGCCAGCTGGGTGACTGTGAGGAGGAAGCGTAGTCCTAAGCAGACGCCCCGGGTACAGCACCAACCCGTTCACATCTCTAACCATTTTTCTCCACAGCTGGTTTTTGGCGACTCTGTTTTGAGAAACACGAAGCTAGTGACACTAGCGACTATAGCCAAATGTCTTCCAGGGGCCAGAGCAGGCGACATTCATGGAAATTTGAAACTGCTGGCTAAGGCTAATCATAGATTTGGTAAGATCGTTATTCACGTCGGCAGTAATGACACCCGGTTACGCCAATCGGAGGTTATTAAAATTAATACTGACTCTGTAGTTTTCTCTGGGCCCCTCCCCAATCAGTAAGCTAGCAGTCTGAGAGCAAAGTGCTCTATTGGGGTGATACGGTACTATGAGGTCTTTGAGATAAGATGGGGCCTGATTAGTCAAGACCTTGTATGTTAGGAGAAGGATTTTAAATTCTATTCTAGATTTAACAGGGAGCCAATGAAGAGAAGCCAATATGGGAGAAATCTGCTCTCTCTTTCTAGTCCCTGTCAGTACTCTAGCTGCAGCATTTTGGATCAGCTGAAGGCTTTTCAGGGAGCTTTTAGGACAGCCTGATAATAATGAATTACAGTAGTCCAGCCTAGAAGTAATAAATGCATGGATTAACTTTTCAGCATCAGTCTGAGGAAGGATGTTTCTAATTTTAGAAATATTGTGCAAATTTAAAAAAGTGGTCCTACATATTTGTTTAATATGTGCATTGAAGGACATATCCTGGTCAAAAATGACTCCAAGATTTAATCAGAATTAATCAGCATTAGAATCTAAAGAAGATCCTACAACAGGGTTCTAAGAATTTATGATGGATGCCGAAAAAAGGCAGTACCACCACAAATGAACTAAGAAAAAGTTACTGTCATGCTAATACATACAATATTAATACCCACATAATACACACAATAATACACACAAACACACAGTACGACCTTCAGCTGGGTCACATTATCACGTTAGCTTTCACTGACATTACAGTCACTGAGGAGCTTTGAATGGGGAGCTGCTGTATTTGGATCATGCAGCTTGTGTAAATGAAGAAGGTGAGTCAGATTTAGTTCATAAAGCTGACACATCCCAATCATTACATGTTTTAATCTACAAACACTCACACTGACTCAAAGCTACACTTTGTTTCATTACAAGTTTAGTATCTTTGTGGCTAGGAGCAGACACTTTCTGTGATCTCTGCTGATTTCCTCACTCTTACCCAAGGAGTAGCAGTAACTGGTCTGAGTGCTGGATTAGCTCACAGTTACAGGTCAGAGGTCAGCTGTGGTGACTATAATCAGCAGCCGAGGCTCTAACTGTGTTTTAGCTCAGTCTTTGTTTGTGTGTTTCCTCTACAAAGGTGTGTTAGAGCTGGAATGAATGGATTAATGAGAGTAGGAAGACGAGGATTGACTCACCAAGGAGCAGAGAAACAGATGCAGCCTTCATGTTGTCTGGATGACGACTAAATGGAGTCTGACCAACAGAGCGACGACTTTAGCTACAGCATCTTCACTTCCCTGTTCACACTCAGAGTCACTGGCTGCACCCTGCATAAAGCTGCTGCTATTATAATGGTATGTTTGCCTTAATGGAGTTCAGTGTGGTTTTGAATTTCTGTGAGATAGTGAGACCGCAGCAGGTTGATTTAGATACGGTGGGTACAGTTTCTGCTCTTGATTTGTTCTGATGTGATGTAGAAATACTAAGTCCTGTCTAAACAGGACTGCAAAGATCCCGTTTAATTATGTTTTCCCTTTATTATTTATTCCTGCTGTGTCTCGATGTGTCAGCGTAACACTCCATATCAGCTCTAGAGATGTTCTAATTTTGAAGTATAGTTTACTTTATTTTGGTCATCATTTTTTTTTCTTCTGTCTGATCCATTTCGTTTTATTTCCTGTCTTTGTTTTTTTTCCTTTTGAGATTCTCTGCCTTGCCCTCATTGGTTGCAGCTTTGTCTTTGTGGCTCTTTTGTTTTTATAATTCTGTTTTGTTAGGGATCATTCACAATTATCAACATTTCCCAAAGCGTACAAACCATATGCCAGGGAAGAGGGGTTAACACCCAATGTAAGGTTTTCAAATAGTTAGAAAATGCTGGTCAGAGCTATGTAATTCGAGCACTTCCACCTGATTGCCAGTGCCCAGAGGCATTGACTCTCATTCACTTGTACAGCCCTGCACTATTGCATGGTTTACAGGCCTCATGTAATTCACAAAATTACTCTACTGACAATATTAGACAGGAATAAGCTGTGAGAGCAGCAGAAGTGGAAAGCAGCTAAAGCCTCTGGAGATAAATTCAACAAGGAAGTGGAAATATTTGTCATGGTCCTGGGCTGTGTGCCCAGTGACAGGTAATCAGGTTATTTATGAAGGAAGACACCTGAAACACTTTAATTAAAAACAAATAAGGCATTTATTATACTAAGGAATCAGACAAAGACACACATGCATGTGTGGACCCAGAGTCAGAGTGTGCTCTGTGTGTTCCTGTCTCACCATAACATCTTCATACTGCCTCTTATCTATCTGTATCATTCTGGCTGCTGTGAGTTGGCCTTCTCTTTCCTCTCAGCAGCAGTGGAGTCATAAAGCACATTATCTTCCTGATGATTTTTAATTAGTCATTTATCAATCTTGTCCAGATCAATAACAGAACATGGTGACGTTGGTGATGTTCTAACTGTACGTTCTGTGGCCTCCAGGATAAGATGCACTGAGACAGAGAAGTTAGTCTAGCATTATCTATCTGTTGCTCTCTGTCTAGTGTATTAATTGAATTGTTCATTATTTGGTTGATCCACTGTTTATTAATGAACTTACTGGAGTTTACTTTGAAACATTTGTCCTTTATTCACTGAGTAAAAATAATCCCTAACAGCAGCGATTTGTGTTTAGTTCTTTTTAGGTTCTTTTTTGACTGAGTTCTTCGTGTGTTCCCGGTTTGTTTTGGTTTTATTTATTCATCTTAGTTCCTCTCTTCTTATTAGTTAGTCATATTTACATATTGATTTCCTACAGTAATTCCCTTTGTTCCTGTCTCCCCTCTGTCTCTGTGTTCTAGGGTCTGTCCTGTCCTTCTGTCATATCTCTGCTCTGATGTGTTTTGTTGTATTGTTTATTTCCTGTGGGGTGTGTCAGGTCTAGACACTGTCTAGTTGTTTCCTGTTTTACTTTGACAGTCCCGTTTCCATGTGCTTTGGGTGTAGCTTTGCTTCCCCTTGTCTTGTTTGTTTAATTACATTCAGCTTTGCCCCTCACCTGTTGCCAGTTCCCTGATTACCTACTGTGTGTATTTATGTCCTCAGTCTGTGTCTATTCCTTGTGGCGTCACTGTATACCATTCTGTGTGTCACCTTGCCCTTTAGTTTTGTTTCATTTTTGGTACCTGTCCTGCCCTGTTTATTTGTATTCATTGTTCTGGTCTTTCCTTTATTAAACCACCTTTTAAGTTTAGTTCAGTGTTTTGATTCTAGCCCCGCCTGCTACGCAGCCAGAGGACCTCATCCTAGTGATGAAAAATCAAGCTTTTTAAAAGCACTTGAACAACTGGTTTGAAAATAGGTTCATTACTTGAAGCTTCCATTATAGCGCCCTCTCCTGGAAAATTGCAATGCTTTCAATCACACACACACACCTCAATGATCTGAAGCTTTGTATTGTTTGAGGCGCACACGTTATGACCAAATATCATGATATCAGGTTCTCTTTACAAATAAAGATGGATGAATGTGTGTGTTGTGTTGTTTGAGCAGAGTGCTGGGAAAACATGGCATTAACTGGGTGTGTTTGTGCAACTACCGCTTTTGCATTAATCTGGCTATGACAGCGTCCGTCATCACGTTGAAAAGACGAGCCAGCAAAGGTTGTCTTTAATTCATAACTCAGCAGTAACTGTGAACCATGACAATGCTAAAACTGTGCGAGTATGAACCTGACTGAAGGTCTCGCTCTCGCTCCTTCAGTCATTACCAGGACGTCATAGGTCACGTGATTTTTTTTTTGTCCTGAAGCTTCGAAGCAGTGGTTCTCTGGAGATGTAATCCCAGGGTTCGAAGCACATATTGAAGCTTCATTTTCATACTCTCATCACTACTTCATCCACATCACAGGCAATGGAGGAAAACCTCCTTTGTGTACTGGATCCGGTCTTGACAGGACTCTACCTCCTTGGTGTAGGGCTGGTTGGTGGTTAAACACATTCCACCTCCACACAGAGAAAATCCGTCTATTGGACCGATGAAGGGGCTGTAAGGTGGATGGAAGATGTTCATGTAGCACTGGTTGTTTGTGAATCACTCGTGGGACGCTAAAATTTCAAATTGTCCAAAACTATGACATATACAGTGTATCACAAAAGTGAGTACACCCCTCACATGTCTGCAGATATTTAAGTATATCTTTTCATGGGACAACACTGACAAAATGACACTTTGTTGCTGCTGGTTTAGACATTAATGGCTGTATATTGAGTTATTTTGAGGGAAGAATAAATTTACACTGTTATAGTAAGCTGCACACAGACTACTTTTCATTGTGTCAAAGTGACATTTTGTCAGTGTTGTCCCATGAAAAGATATACTTAAATATCTGCAGAAACATGAGGGGGGTACTCACTTTACAGGAGATACACTGTACATGAGGCACTGCTTGCTGATCCAGCGGTTCATGCGATCCTGTAGACCACCCAGGAATGTGAGGAGATGTCTGGTGTTGTATGGCCCCAAGTTCAGCATAATGGTGGAAGACCCCGCCAGGTTACCAGTGGCTGCACAGAGGCTGATATTGCCATATGTTGTGTGAAAAGGGAGCTCCTGCCACCCGCATGTGGTCATTGTTCAATTCTGGGAAAGGGGGAGTGCACTTATGAATGTATGTTGACAGTGGACATTCAATTCAATTAAATTCAAACCTTTATTAACCAGGAAGAAAAACACATTGAGATTAAAATCTCTTTTTCAAGTGTGTCCTGGGTATGACAAATATTCACAGAAAACAGCCATACAGGTCAAAAGGATAAATAAATAAAAATCTAAAGAATCTAAAAACGTCATTAAAATTAAACAAAACATCTACAGCTCATTGCACTCATTGGCAGGTTATTTAAAAGTGCCTTAAACTCATGTATTGAGACCAGGTCCTTAAGTTTGAGGTCTTTTTGAATTTCGTTCCACATAGAAGGAGCAAGCAATTGCCTGTCTCAGTCCAAGCCTTAGGAACAGACAACAACAAACAATCCTGAGACCTCAGAAGTGTAAGGAACTGAGCTCTTCTGTTACATAGTGAGTCTGAAGGTAGGAGGGAAGCAATCCTAGTAAACACTTATATATAAGAACATACCAATGTTTAAATTTGTGAACCTTAAGGGAGGGCCATCCGACACCGTCATACAGCAAACAATGATGAGTAAGAGCCTTAGAGTTTAAGATAAATCTTAATGCTCCATGATACACAGTATCAAGAGCATGTAGACTCTTTGATGAAGCATGCATATACAGAACATCCCCATAGTCAAGCACAGGAAGAAGTGTTGCAGCGACCAGTTTTTTTCTTGCCTCAACTGAAAGACACGATTTTATTCTAAAATAAAAACCCAGCTTCAACTTTAGTCTCTTGATTAACTGCTGAATATGAGGAGTGAATGAAAGAGACGTATCTATTAAGATCCCAAGATATCTGTACTCTGATACACATTCTCTTTGGGTACTCTGAGATGTAGATATCCAGGGCAGGCTCACAAATTTAGATTTGGAAATAGTGTTAGAAAACAACATGACTTTTGTTTTGTCCACATTTAAAACAAGTTTTAAGTTGTAAAGATTTTGTTGTACAGTGTCAAAAGCCAGCTGTAACTGAGACAGTGTTTGTGCTTGAGTAGGTGCAGAGCTGTATATGACACAGTCATCAGCATAAAGATGAAAATTCGCATTTTCTACATTGTGTGTAATGTTGTTAATATGGAGAATAAAAAGACATTGCACTGTAATGAACATCACAGTACTTGCAGTGTGGCATACTGTGTGTCAAATATTGTACAGCATGAACCGTGAATGTCGTGATGATGCTGCCTCAGAGAACCTGCTCAGACTGGGTTGGACCATTTGTCCTGCTTTCCTCATCGTCATCCCATGGACGAGGACACAGTGTACGACGGTAGCCCGTATCTCACTGCTAATGATGGTTCTTGGTCGCCTTCTCCACTTCCTCCTCATCCACTACCTCTCACATGCACTCTTCCTCCTCTGCCTCTCTGTGTGTGTCTGTCCATTGTAGATGCACATGTGCAACCCGCACACTAAACCGACTTTGATCCTGCCCAGTTGGTCTGTTACACCCCCACTTCACTCCCTGTGTGGACTTCTCCTTCTCGGCCTCTTGGCTTGTTTTTCATAATTAGGATGTAGATCCCTGCTGTGCAGTTCTTTTCTTCTATCATGAATGCCTCCTGTTTCCAGTCTGAGTCTAAACTCTTCATATTCTTATAATATTAGACTTTTATCTTTGTGAAATCAGTCACTCTGCTGCCAGAACACCTGTTCATGATTCTGATTGGTCCCATGCTGCAAACCCCGCCTCTTTCAAAGACTGACAAAAGCCTAATTGACCTAGTGACTTACCTTCAACTGACCTCTGAGCCTGATCGATAACATAAAGATAAAAGTAGCCAGGGAGGGAAGAGATCCTGGATATCCTGAAGCTACTTCATCATACAGGACTCCCCTCTTTGTTTACCTGTTGCCATGGTGAATCCTGCTGTCAGAGCTCCTTCGATGCTGATGTCACCGTGATGAGAGCAGACTGAACTCAGATTAGAGTTTTTTGGACCTGCAAACACTACAACGTCCCAGTGGCTGGAAAACACACCAAAACCTGTGTGTGTGTGTGTGTGTGTGTGTGTGTGTGTGTGTGTGTGTGTGTGTGTCACTCTGCTGTGTGGTTCAGTGGAGGAAACGCTGATGGTGTTCACAGGTGGGGTTTTAGTTGCTTTATCCTTCATGTGATCACAGGAACAGAGAAAGAGGAGTTTTTCTCAGAGGCTAAACTTTGACCTCTGAAGGCCGTGAGGTATGTAAATGTGTTCTTTCTCACCCTGCTGTGTGGATCACTGACACTATCAGAGGGAAACACAAAGCTGCCTCTGTAACCGAGCCTCATAGAAACTGGTTATGTGCACAAACAGCTCGTTTGTGCATCAGCTCGATGCATGGAGATCACAGATAGTGGAACTGGCTGTGACAGGAGGGCAGCACAGTGGCATGGTTAGCAATGTTGCCTCACAGCTCGAAGGTCTGGGTTTAAAACCACCTTGGCCCGAGGCAGTCTGTGTAGAATTTGCTTATTCTCCCTGTATTTCATGGGTTCTCTCCAGTTTCCTTCCACAGTTCAAAGACATGCAGTGACTGGGGTTAGGTTAATTTTGGAATTTAAATTGTCCAGAGGTGTGAATAGTTGTCTGTCTCTCTGTTAACTTGACTGATATTGCCCCCTGCTGGCTCAAGTAGCCAAAAACAAATACAGTAAAGTTGCCCAAGTCGGATTCAAATGGCCCACTGAAATTTAACTGACTTGTAAAAAAAATCAGTTTTATGTGTAAGTCGGAAAATATCCTTCAAAATATCAGACAGGTTGGGGTCTAATATCAAATTTTGCGGCATTGGCTTTCTGCTTCATCCCTGAATTTGCTTCCACAAGTTTTATAATATTGTATTTTTGCTCGTAAGTGTGAGTTTGCAGCTTATACTTACCTGCTGCACTTGCCAAGATTGAAAACCAAACCTTGTTTTTAACAGTCAGTAATTACTTTCCACAGTAAAAGTTACCTAATGGGCTCGGTAATCCTGATTGAGACACTCAAACCCAAGGAAGCACTTTTATCTAGTCAACAAAATGCTGTTGTCTTGATAACTGTTGGATTATTTCACAGATAGAGGTCAGAGGTCATCTGTGGTATAATAAACTGGATAATAATCTGTGGTGGTAATAAACATAAGACTAATCTGAATATGTCACTTATATCAGTAAATTTCCTAAACAAATGAAAACAGCCAAGGTCCTTTGTATGAATGTGATGATTAAAGTATTTTCAAATGATAGGCCAATTTCACTACTACCTCAATTTTCAAAAATATTTGTTGTCAGTCCAAATTAATTATTGATAAACATATTACACTTGGGTAGCACTTTCTATTACAGCTTGGTAATAATGTGTTAAAAATGGAGTAATAAGCTGGAAACAAAAATTCATAAGTTATTACCATATGATTACCAAAGTAATAACCAGCAATACGTAACTGAATCAGTAAACAAAACA
>JAMQGT020014532.1:0-64038 GCA_024447675.2 Pterophyllum scalare
CCTCACATTTCTGCAAATATTTAAGTATATCTTTTCATGGGACAACACTGACAAAATGACACTTTGACACAATGAAAAGTAGTCTGTGTGCAGCTTATATAACAGTGTAAATTTATTCTTCCCTCAAAATAACTCAATATACAGCCATTAATGTCTAAACCAGCGGCAACAAAAGTGAGTACACCCCTTAGTGAAAGTTCCTGAAGTGTCAATATTTTGTGTGGCCACCATTATTTGCAGAACTGCCTTAACTCTCCTGGGCATGGAGTTTACCAGAGCTTCACAGGTTGCCACTGGAATGCTTTTCCACTCCTCCATGATGACATCACGGAGGTGGCGGATATTCGAGACTTTGCGCTGCTCCACCTTCTGCTTGAGGATGCCCCAAAGATGTTCTATTGGGTTTAGGTCTGGAGACATGCTTGGCCAGTCCATCACCTTTCCCCTCAGCCTCTTCAATAAAGCAGTGGTTGTCTTAGAGGTGTGTTTGGGGTCATTATCATGCTGGAACACTGCCCTGCGACCCAGTTTCCGGAGGGAGGGGATCATGCTCTGCTTCATTATTTCACAGTACATATTGGAGTTCATGTGTCCCTCAATGAAATGTAACTCCCCAACACCTGCTGCACTCATGCAGCCCCAGACCATGGCATTCCCACCACCATGCTTGACTGCAGGCATGACACACTTATCTTTGTACTCCTCACCTGATCGCCGCCACACATGCTTGAGACCATCTGAAGCAAACAAATGAATCTTGGTCTCATCAGACCATAGGACATGGTTCCAGTAATCCATGTCCTTTGTTGACATGTCTTCAGCAAACTGTTTGCGGGCTTTCTTGTGTACAGACTTCAGAAGAGGCTTCGTTCTGGGGTGACAGCCATGCAGACCAATTTGATGTAGTGTGCGGCGTATGGTCTGAGCACTGACAGGCTGACCCCCCACCTCTTCAATCTCTGCAGCAATGCTGACAGCACTCCTGCGTCTATCTTTCAGAGACAGCATTTGGATGTGACACTGAGCACGTGCACTCAGCTTCTTTGGACGACCAACGCAAGGTCTGTTCTGAGTGGACCCTGCTCTTTTAAAACGCTGGATGATCTTGGCCACTGTGCTGCAGCTCAGTTTCAGAGTGTTGGCAATCTTCTTGTAGCCTTGGCCATCTTCATGTAGCGCAACAATTCATCTTTTAAGATCCTCAGAGAGTTCTTTGCCATGAGGTGCCATGTTGGAACTTTCACTGACCAGTATGAGAGAGTGTGAGAGCTGTACTACAAAACTGAACACACCTGCTCCCTATGCACACCTGAGACCTAGTAACACTAACGAGTCACATGACATTTTGGAGGGGAAATGACAAGCAGTGATCAATTTGGTCATTTACGGGTGTAAATAAGAAAAAAAAATTATGAACATGTTGACAAGGTGACATAACATCAGAATCAGAATCAGCTTTATTGGCCAGGTATGTGTACACATACAATCAACTAGGCTCTGGATATTTCTTTGCTCTCTGCTCGGCGTTGGGTGGTTCTCGGGCAACTAGGGGCCCTTCCTTAGCTAGGGCAGGGATGACTAGTCTCTGGAGGGGTCGGTTGCCCATCGTTGCCCTTTGGCCATGGGAATTCCAGCTAGGCCTTCCCTCCTCCTTCTCCCAATGTTTTCCCGCTTCCCCCAGTTGCCTTCACAACTGCTTTAATTCTGCATGGCACAGATTTAACAAGGTTCTGGAAACAAACAGCAATTCTAGTCCATATCAACGTGATATGGACCAAAATATCATGTTGTCATCACCATACAGTTGCTGCAGATTTGTCAGCTACACCCATGATGTGAATCTCCTGTTGCACATTTGAGTACAGCAAACTCATTATTAAGTACACACACACACACACACTCCCCCCCATTGCACTCAGTTTAGGATGATTTCATCTTTGGTGTGGCACATTATTCAGCTAGAAGAAGCAATTAGAAGATGGGTACACTGTAGTCATAAAGGGATGGACATGATCAGCAGCAATACTCAGGTAGGCTGTGGCTCAGTTGGTACCTAATATCCACCACACCACTGCAGCACAATCCGATGGATACGAGGCAGGATCAAGCCATGCTTTCAATTCAATTCAATTCAATTTTATTTATATAGCGCCAAATCACAACAAACAGTCACCTCATGGCATTTTGTATTGTGGGTAAAGACCCTACAATAACACAGAGAAAACCCAACAGTCAAAACGACCCCCTATGAGCAAGCACTTGGCGACGGTGGGAAGGAAAAACTCCCTTTTAACAGGAGGAAACCTCCAGCAGAACCAGGCTCAGCGAGGGGCAGTCATCTGCTGCGACCGGTTGGGGCTGAGTGGAGAGAGACAGGACAAAAGACATGCTGTGGAAGAGAGCCAGAGATTAATAATAATGATTAAATGTTCTTTACACCAAATTCTGACCCTACAGAAATCAGAACTCATCAGGCCAGACAATGTTTTTCCATCCTCCTATTGTCCAGTTTTGGTGAGCTCACGTGAATTATAGTCTCAGTCTCTTTTCTTAACTGACACGAGTGGCACCCAGTATGATCTTCTGTTGCTGTAGACCATCTGTTTTAAGGTTCAGCGTGTTGTGTGTTCAGAGATGCTCTTCTGCATACCTTGGTTGTAACAAGTGGTTATTTGAGTTACTGTTGCTTTGACTTCCTGCTCAAAGCGGTTTGGCCATTCTCCTCTGACCTCTGGCATCAACAGAGTATTTTCACCCACTGAACTGCCACTCACTGGATACTTTCTCTATTTTGTGAGCATTATCTCTAAATCCTAGAGATGGTTGTGTGTGAAAATCCCAGTAGATCAGCAGTTTCTGAAATAATCAGACCAGCCCATCTGACACCAACAACCATGCCACGATTCAAAGGCACTTAACTCACTTCTTTCCCGTTCTGATGCTCGTTTTGAACTTCAGAGGGGTTGAGCTTGACCACATCTGCATGCTTAAATGCACTGTGACGGCCCACCGTTTATGCTTTCTGCTATTCCCTCTTTATTTATAGCAGCAGCTGGGGTGGATCATCAGAGAAGTAGTCACACCTGAGGTGGGAGTGGCCAAGGGCATAAAACCTTCTCTCACCATTATTTCCCCCCACTCCTTTTTTCTCTCTCTCAACTCATCTACCTCAACACCCTCATGCTGATTTTTGGTTCTGCTATTTTTGTTAAACACATTTCATATGTTTATCTGCATTCATGCATCACTATAGTTTGACATTTTTTACATTGTGTGTATACACACACACACATACAGGTAGTTTCAGTTTGTTCCCATTTGCAAAGGAGAAGACAAAGCACAGAAAAAGCTGAGCTCTAAATATTTCTCTCAGCAGTTCTAAAAAGAGTCCAGAACTCATCTGTTGATCTAGGTCAGAGCATTACATCACAGATGATTATTCATGTTTGCAATTTCTCCATCTAGGAAAATGTAAATATATTTTAAATAGAATTTCTGGAGCCGCAGAGTAAAGGAAAGAAATATGTGGTGAGTCATAATAAGCAGGAGATTGCTTCCTTGTATTATATAGATATTCTCCAGCACAGTCTCCCAGGGGTATTCAAAAAGATGTGTTGCTGAGAACAGCCCAGACATATTACGTTTCTACGGAGTGATAAACACAGTTCAGGGAATGGATTGGATGTCTGCAGTGCTTCATTATCCTCAAAAGCTTCTGTCACTTATTTGAACTGGTCAACTCTCTCCAGTTGTAATGAAAGTGCTGCAGTTCCTTAGATGTAGGAAGACAAACACTAGTTTTTCTGGTTTGAAGCTGATAATATTATGTTCTTACAAACTTTTTACTTTATTGGCTGCGGTGTAATCTACACTGTAAATTCTGATTAGTTAACTTTACTCATAAAAAGCATGCAAACCAATTGTCTTAAAAGAATCAAGTGGAATAGGAAATATACTGTATGTTGTACTAACAACATATTTGGTCAGATATACTCTTGACTCAGTAAAGACTACTAAGAATTACTATTTTAAATACCAAATAAAGTTCCTGCAACATATATCTTGGTTGTATTTACTTGAACAGAAGTCTCATTTACTTGCCTTAAAAAAAGATCATTATTCAAATGCTTCTCAAATCCATAAAGATAAATTTAAAAAAAACATGTCAACTCTATTTTAATAAATGTGACTATGTTTCATGGCTTTAGAGCAGTCCAAGGGTAAAGAAGTAACAGCCCAAACAAGAGTCATAACTACTTTTTAAGGTCTGTTCAGATTAAATAATTTTCAAGGAGCGCTCTGTTGTGCAGAATTCAGTTTTTCCTTAAACTGTTAATTTCACCATACAATTAATAAAAACTAGTAAAAAGCTCATATTCTTAATTTCCATGTAAAGGTAATTAATTTAAGTCAGGAAAGCTATTGGAATTCACAGTTTCCACCGAATCATAATCAGGGCCACTGTGACCCGGGAAGAAAAGAAGGGAAATATAAGCATTGATAAATGGAATGTGACTACGCTTTGAAATTAGCAGTGTTTGTCTAAAAGAAATATGATATACTGGTGCCAAATTACAATTGCAAGAAGCGATAATGAGTGGAAAATAATTAAAATAACTAAATGCCAGCATATTTTGCCTGCTGCTGAGTGGCAAATACATCAGGAGCCAGATGTACTGTACCAGTCAAAAGTCTGGACACACATTCTTTCTCTTAGATTTATAAAAATGTGCATAAGCTCTTAAAAACCATTGTATTTTCAGCTCCAGTTTTCACACATGGCAATAAAGACAACATCAACAAATAAGCACAATTTGTCTCATCAGAGAAGTGGAGATAAAGAAATATGTGTTTTAGTGGCCTTCAGTCTGGAATCTTAAACAGAAGAAAAATGGAAGGAAAAGGGAAAATAAAAAAGTAACAGAGGATCGACCATTCTGACAGTCTGAGCAACAATCTCAGAGAATCAGGCTACAAACAAGGGGCAAAACAAACAAAACAAACAAACAACAAAGATCCATCGTACAAGAAAAGCAGAAATAATTATCATGAAAAATTAAAAGAAACCCTCACCTGCAAAGAGATTGACTCCTGGTTGCTGCTGATAATCAGTCTGACCCACAAACAATTTAGAGAAAGATAGGAGAATGATGCGTCTGTAGGTTTGTTGCATTAAAAAAACCCACTACATACATGCATATTTGTGCATGTTAGTTTTTGTTATGTCTTACTAATCCAGCCCCTGATATTACAGGTTAAAATTAATTAATAAAATTAATAAATGTGATTGTTGGTATAAAACCTCCAAAGTACACATTACACATTTCATGTTTCTCAGTAGATAAGAAGGTGAGTAGAGTGCAAACTGCACCTGGATGAGGAAACAAGAAGACAGCATGCTAACACAAAACTATTAGCAAATAGTTAATTATTTAGTCAGGGAATCAGAGGTACAGACATTCTTCACTTAAGTACAGAAGTTCAGATACTTGTGTTAAAAACACTGATGCTGATTCCACTTCTGTACTCAATTAAAAGTGAAAAAGTGCAGGCTCTGAAATTTACTTAAAGGATAAAAGTCAAAAGCAGCTCTTCTTCTTTTATGCAAATTTATCTGAGCTGCCTCCTGCCATATTCATATTTACAATAAAATAATACAATACAAGGGAATGCAGACTTTATTTGAACTGAAATTGTGAGTCTAATGAATTTACTCAGCTTGAACATCTACTTATGTGGAACAAGCAGAAGAACAAAGGGAATTTAAAAAAACAGTGCTTTAGTTGCTGTTGCCTACACTATACATGGAGTACAGTCAGGGGTTAAAGTGGGGCGGGGGGGTTGGCAGGTGGGTTGTAGTGGTGTAGTCTGGGGAAAGAATCACTCACGAAAAGTCACAATAATTGCTGTTGCAAGCTGCAGTAGATTTTATGTGAATCTGATATTGCAAGGTCTTTACCTTACAAGCTGTTAGAAATGTTGCATTTAAAATGACCCACCCCAGTAAAAATCATTACTCCCTTTATGCTCGGTCCTCTTCTGTAGCACTGAATGCCTCAGAGTCCATGCTTCAAAGTACTGCAACCACAGCTCATGGACATCTGCACCAAAAACCATAGTTAAAATATACATTTTTGCCTGTTTCATCTCATTGTGTACAATAAACACCAGTGATGGACACACCGATAGGATTGTCTTTGTTATTTTTCCATGTATTGATTTTAAAATGCAGAGAGAAAAAGTAAAACGTTGTCAGGAAAATAAAGTTCAGTCAAGTAAAGTACAGATACCTGAAAGTTTTACTCAAGTACAGTAACAATTAGTTACTTCCCACCTCTGCAGGGAATAAATAACTTATAACTTGGCTGCTCTCCAACAAACTCTAAGCTGGATGCAGTTTATCCCCAAAGGTGTCCTAAAAGCATCTCAATGAATGTAATCAGATCTGGTAGATTTTGTACAATATAATTTATGAAATATAAAAGCTATTAGTCTCAAATCAGTCTAAGCCTACAGTCTAGAACTATGACAGAAACATTTCTCTCTTCCCTCGTGACTCTGTAGACTGACCTTCAGTGCTGTGATGAAAGAGCATCTAATCCAGTTAAAGCTCCATTAGCAGATGGGCTCTTGTTTTTCTGGGTATCATGTCCATGCTGTTTTAAAAAGGGATAGAAGTACATGCTCCAGAGGCAAACAAGTTCAATACTTCAGTATGACTTTTAAAAAGAATCTGGTGTTGTTGCCCTGAAAGCACTCGGGCAAATCTTTAGAGGGCTGCTGAGAGCTTGTTTCTGTAATGAAACATTAAAGGATTGAAGGATTGGAAGATTAGCACACACAAAAAAAGTTTCAAATCCTTCACTCAAGAGACTATAATCAAGTTGACCTTGTTGTTTGAACCTTGTATGGAACCTGAAAGGTGGCTTTCCACCCTCAGAGGAAACAAAAACGTTCCTGTAGAAATAGATCAAGGGGTTGGTAGGAGACATACCTGAACTTACATTCTTTTCAAGTAAGAAAAAGACTGCTGTTGTTCATTGCAGAATAAGAAAGTCTGTGTTTCCCTGAATGTTCCAGGACGTGACAGGTGACTTGTTGAAACCAATAAGTCTTTTTGCACAGAGACTAACACATATTCTCAGCACATGCACGTACCTCCCTACAAAATACATTTAATACATTTTTTATTTAATTTGCTTTTTTTTTTTTTTTTTTTTCTTGCTTTGAGCATGCCAGGTAGCTGCGTAGCTATCACCACCTATAGTTGCATTTACAGACATAGCGAGCTGTCAGTGAGGTTGTATCTATGGCGCACATCCATCCATCCGTCCATCCATCCATCCCAGCTGCCATAGGGCATGAGGTGGGGTACACGCTGAAGAGTTCGCCAGTCTATCACAGGGCCAACACAGAGAGACAGACAACCATTCACACTCACATTTACACCTCTGTCTTTGGACTGTAGAATGAAGCTGGAGTACACGGACAGAACCCACGCATACACGGCCAGAATTCGAACCCAACACCTTCTTGACCGTGAGGCAGCAGAAGAAGGTGTTGCACCTCTATGGAGAGCATGCTGCTTTAATTTCTTTATTCAGTTGTGTTTTGCATGATAGTAAAGAAAGTGAATCTTGAATCTGAGGCATGCATGCATACAAAATCTTACTGCTGTTAGATCTCTTGCTGTGGAAAACTGTATGTTATTGGAAAATGTATAGTTGTATGGAAATTTGATTAGAACATACAGATAATTAAAACTAAAGAGCACTCTGATCATAGCACTAAAGTGCAGAAATGTGCTGCAGTGTGAGGCTCCCTTTATTTTGGCCAATGTACGGTATATTAGGAATAAGATGTTGTTAGGTATATTAATGTTTTCTGTAGTTTATCATATCTTTGTATATGTTTTATTTTGTTTTATATACTGTTGTTTCTCTTACTCAAATAAGGATGATATGGTGACCCTTCTTCAAGAAGGGCACTGAGGGTGATACTTCATTGTTTGAGTTCTCACAGAGCACACATAAAAGCCTTCTGAGTTTCGTTTATCAACCAGATCACCAGAAGGGAAAGAGCCAGGAAGGAACTGGTTGTAAAAGTGATATCTTTGTGTGCAGCCATGTGAGTGTATCCTAAATGTTTATTACCTGCACTTAACTGCATTTAGTGTGGGGTCATTGATGAGACGTCATATGATCCTTACGTTGAAAGTTCTGAATAAAAACCGTGCGTGAAGGGAACATCCTCGAAGGAGAGAGTGACCACTTCCTGTTTGAGTAGGGAGCGGAGAATTTACTTTTCTGTCTCGGTGCTCAAGGAGGCATGGTTCCCTTCCCCGCTAGCGGCGAAAACCTGAAAGCTGTGTATGTGCATTTATTCCTCATTACTTGTTAATTTTGAATGATTCTGAACCGATCAGATGTATGCTTGAAATCCAAACAAGAATGGGAATATGACAGTTTCAACCAATAAAACCAAACTGAGTACCTCATAATGGTGTCGTTTTTCATTAGAACAACACCAAAGTAGTAGGAGTGATTTGGTACCGTGTATACTTCATTCCCTGAAAATGACAAAAAGTGACAGCTTAAATAGTTTAGGAGTTGTGAGGCTTAAGAGTGATGGTAATGTCTGCTTGCATCTCTTTTAGCCATGACTTTATTATTACCTCATAAAAAAGTTTAAATATTTCCAAATAGCAAACCTTGGTTCTGTAAATCAAAAACTTTGAAGATGTTTTTGTATAAGAAACAAAAGTCCTTCTGGGAAAGCTTAGCCACAGAAGAATGTGAAATATAAAGAGAGCTTAAATCAGAAATAAGAAAAGCAAAGTTAAAATACAAAAGAGGAAATCAAAGAAAAATTCCAAAGTAATAACCTAAAAACTGCATGAACTAGCATGAGTACAATAATAGTTCAATTAGATGCTGTTAAAAAGCTGTGAAATTGGATGGCTTCAAAAACAACCTGGATGTGGCAAATGCTCGAAATGATTTTCATTTGAGATTTGATAATGTAGATAAAAGCAGTACTCGGCTGATGATGTGTGACCCAAATGTAAACAAATGACTCAGAGTATCGCTGGAGCACTCGCTGGTTGCACACCATATGACAGGGAGGACAAACAGTGGATGGAAATTACCGATGCAGTTACACAGTGGAAAAACAGAGCTTTAGCATCTGGATAAAAAGATAAATCCAAGATGCACCACCCAGGTAGAAAATATCTTTTAATTTTATTGTGTAACAATGTTGTCACAGAGAGGATTAATAGATGGTCTTAAAAAGACTGAAGGGAGACTAAGTCTATAAAAGAACATGAGTCAATCAGGGAGATGGGAAACACCAGGGGAGCAAAACACATCTGAACATAATCAAGGAAACGAGACAGGACACAAAAACTAAAGACAAAGTACAAAGGATGCATGATTATCAAAATAAACCTAAACAAAGAAACATCTAACACAGAGACGGAGATCTGACAACAAGAAACACAAAGGAGATTAGACTGAAATCAGAATACGAGTGAACAGAGGAAATTTGGTGATTTTCGTGACACCTGGAAAGTAACCATTAGCTTTTTTGGGTGGTGTTTGTTGGTAGTGGTTTTAACTCTTTGATGTCTAAGCCGTTATTGGTGATAACCCCAATCCTAACACTAATCCTAAGAAATCAAAATATGTAATTTGTTTTTATTAAATTGTACTCCCGAGTCTTACCAATCAGAGAGATACTCATGCTAATTGACACACATGTGACCGATTATGATTCCAGTGCATGTGATCTGCACCAGATCATCAATAATATCAATATAATTGTTGTGTTACCTTATCAATAAATATTTTCTTGAACACTAAATAATTTGGTGTCTTCAATATCAACAAAAAGTTATAAAATGTGTGTGTGTGTGTTTACTGAAAAAAGGATATAAAGAAATAAATAAAAGGTTTGCCATTATAACGATTTTGTTTGCCATTGTTGTATATGCTGTTACATGCAAGTCATTGCTGTACTACTTTGTGTTAGAGGACTATAAAAATCAAATGTCTCCATCTTATCACACTAAATTTAATAATGTGAGCATCTTAAATGTTTTCCTCAAAAGGCATCTGTCTGTGGACTAGTTTGAAATTTTACCACAATCTTTCCTGAATTCATTCTGGGAACCTTTTGGTTAGTCTGCTGACTTCACTGTGGGGGCAGTTGCTGGTTTCTGGGCTAAGACTTTGTTCTGCCTGCAACTGCTTATAAATGGCATTGAAAAGCAAATTAAAAGCTAATGTTTGATCTATGTTAGATGATAGCCAATGGTTCTGAGATTTCCCCATGGACTGTTAACCTGCATGCAAAGTGTGATTGGTCAATAGAACCTGAACTATAAGTGGAATAAAAATGGAAACCAGAGCACATGCTGTACCAAAAATCTTGTCCCCTGCTTACAGATTATTCAGAAATCTTTATATAGAGATTATCCCTATTTTAACCAGGTCCTTTTCTTGCTTAAGTATGACCAACCTTAAATATTATCTAATTGATATTTCTATATTTTAGAACCTTGTTTGTGTATTCTCTGTATGCTCAGAGATTCAGGCGTATTATGCTATCAGCTTTCAGATACAGCCTTAAGCTACTCACCTGCAGGAAAAGAGCATGGTAAGCTCATTTTTGTTTCGAGCTCCACACTCCCAGAGTTCTTGCACTGCCAAAAGGTTGCAGACAATAAACCATGCAGGTATATCCACACTATCTTACCCAGCCTGTTCTCACTAACCACATACTGTACTGTGAATTTTTTTTTTTTTTACACTTTTCATAAAACAAATATTATTTCAGAATAGTTGATTGTTTCTAGTTGTCCCATTTTTCCTTCACTGGTTTAAGGGTTGGTTTGATGAGGATTTCAGTGTGTCGTAAAGAGGACATTCCTTTCATCCTTGAAGTTCCAGGAGCAGCACTGAAAGAGTACGACCACAACGTTAAAAGCTTAAGAGGTTTATTCCAACACACCGGAGCTCTCATCTGTGACTCTGCAGTAGGCGTCAGGCTTCTATCTGTGGGGAGGCTTGTAAAAAGAACACTGAATTTAATTATTAAAAACAAGGCTGAGATTGTAGAGTGAGGACAAAGCAGCACTCAGAAACCAGAGGGCTGTTTTCATGTGTGGCTTAATTCACCTCTGCAAGCTCAGCAGAATCTTTGCAATGGTGGGAAATGAGACTGGAAGTCAACAGAGAATGAAAGTGTTGACATTTTGCTCTCTATTACACTTGTAATGATTCCTCTGTTTCTCTTTGATGGCAGAATAAAGGCAATGATCAGACAGTTTGCAGAAAGAAGCATTGAGCTTTGGCCTTACTGTGGGGGTTTAACTTGAGGATGATAGGAATTTCTGAGGACTCACCTCAGCCTACTTTATGCTGCGTGTTTCTCTAACGTTGCTTTACATTCTATCAGTGGGTAGCCAGAAATGTTGCATTCATATCATACAGGAAATACACTGATCACCCACAACATTAAAAACAGTGAAGTGAGCAATATTACACTGTTACAGTGCAGTGTTATAATGGTAAACTTTGGGTGGAACAGAGAACAGAATGAAATTAATATCAATTTGTCACCTTTCAATGATAACATTATTCGCATTTCCTTGTTTGTTAGAGATCTAACAGTGACAATCCCTGATGAGCTGATGCTGAGGTGTCCGGTGGGAACTTTTTCCAGATTCAGCTGATTTTTATGGAATTACTACCACAGGTCACATGTCTGAGCTCCAACACTTTAGAGATGTGTTTGGAGACAAGTGGAAGTGCATAACATCAGGCATTTGGTTTTCACTGGTAGCTGGACTGTTGTCTGACAAAGAGGAAGAATGAAGGCCAAAGAAGAAGAACCCACAAAAAGCTGGACAAAGCGCATTTAAAACTTTTCCTTATTTTTTTTCGTAGCAGGAAAAATTCTAATTTCCCATGATGAGTGCCAAGAAGTCAGTGAGGAGTCCTAAGGGACCAGATTTTTTCACATACTGTGAGATAACTCAGCTGCAGTATCTCTGAAGCAAACACAGACACACTTAGCTGAGTTGTGAATCGGGAAAAGCTTTTTCAGAGTAAACAAATAGCATATAATAATCCGGTGTACAGCCGTGCTTCAATCATAACCTCAAGGTGGTACTACCACAATTTAGCAGGCGTAGGCTAATGATTGTGCTGCTGAGAAAACTGGCTTTAATCTCCAGCTTAATGCCACTTCTACACAGAAAAAGTAGCATGAGCATTTATCAGAGCAGCAGCAGCAGTGACTGCTCCATCAGTGTTTCACAAAACATTATGGGACTCACATGAATCCTCTGAAACAAAGATCAGATATTAACAGAAACATATTAAATGGGCTTGACAGCTGTACTGAGGCAGAGTAAATGAGAGGCCGCTTTCAAATATTCTGCTGTTCTACCTGAACCTGAAGTCTTTACAGGCGGCTGTTTTGTGTGGATTGGAAGTCATGGAGGAAGTGAGAAGTAGGTGGAATGAAATAGATGTTTCAGATTTAAAAAAAAAAACAAAAAAAAAAACACCATAGCAGGCTGCAGTCAATCTGTCTTCAGTGACATTTTGTATAGAGGTGATGGGTAAATGCAAAGCATTCACTGAAATGTGACACAGAGTCAAGATTATGTCATGAGGCTTGCTCCAGTTTCCAATTCCATGACATTTTGGAGCTGTCTGTTTGTGCTTGTATGAAGTAAGAAATAAATAAATAGCATTGCGGGTAACCCTGAAGAGAAAGGACTGCGTGACTTGCTGCTAGTCATGCTTTGAAATGTTTCTAAAAGTCTCTTTGTCAAGACTGTCTTAAGCAAATAATGTAACTGAACTTCAAAGTCGTGTTAAATATTTTTTCATTATTCAGTTTTGTTGGTTTTTGGATGCTTTCAAAAGGAGGGCTGTGCTCCTTTTTTCTTTGTGGTTGAACTTTGGCCAGCCAAAAGTGAATCCCTTTCACTTTAGACACCAACATTATGAAAGGCTCCATTTCCTGAATGCTCCAGTCAAGACGCTTGCGAGAGCAAACACTGGGAAGGCTATTATTATTATTTTTTTTTTTGCTTTGAATTTTTGAATAGAGAGATGACATCAGTGCTGTGAAATGAAGGCAGGATGGAATTTAAAGCCAGTCAATTTCATTCAGTTTATTGGAAATTAAATTGCATAAAAGTTTTTTTTTTTTAAAAAACAGCTAATTAGTTTTGATTAGTTCGGTTTAATTGTTTAAAAAAATATGAGGGCTCAGTTTTGAATGCTGTCTTTTAGTGGGTAACTGCTTTAGCCTGTTCTACATTAATCTTTGCAGTGAATCAGTTACACAAAGATTTCTGCTGATTCATTTTTAAGATTCTGTTCTGTGTTTCTCTAACAGGCACAAGATGTAATCACTGATTAGACTCTCCACATGATGTCCCCATCAAACATTTTAAGACATATAATTTGGAAATTTCCTTACTAGTGCATGGAATTTGAAAGTCTCCGCTACATTTAGAGTTCTTTGAAGGTTTTTATTTTAAGGCATTTTCTGCCATGCTGAAACTCATCGTTATGCTGGAAGAGTACTGGACAGTTTTTGATTATATGAATATTTCTGGTGAAATTGTGTTTGTGACATTTTTGATTAAAAAAACAAACTCAAATGTATTAACTTTCTTAATATTTGATACAAGGAAATTATCTTCTTTTGCTTTGTTTTTGAAGACATTGCTCTCTACAGAATAAACAGAAATCACTAGCGTGTCATGTACAGATCTACTGTCTGGTAACATTTCCAGTTTTCAGTGTAACTTGCTGAGTCCTTACCTTTTGAAATAAGCTCTCATCTTTCTCTCCTGTCCTCTCTTTCTTGCACATGTCTTCATCTCTGAGAGTGAAGTTATTGCACAATGACTTTCATTTATTGGGAAACAGCAACTGTACTTTTAACTTGCGAGACAGATTCAGTGCCAAACTACACAGAACAATTTGTTTTCTAATATTTGTTGAGCTGTTGGACACATTACATTTGCTTCTTACCCTGTTGATTCTTGCTCAACTTCAGCAGAGTGAGCTAAATGCCCCAACTTTATTGAGAACTACAGCATGAATGCATGAAGGGGACAATAAAGAACTGATTACTGTTGACTAGCAGACCATAAAAATGTACTGAACTCTGACCTAGATTAGTCAAACCAACTTTAGTTAAATGACTGTAATACCTTACCTTTGTGATGCAGAGATGACCATGAGCGGCAAGGCTTTAATCATTGCAGGCAGAGACTTCATTTGCTATGGTTCACATTTGGTAATTTTATTTCTCAAGGCTCAATATAAATCAGTTAACTCAGCTGCCTTGTGAAGCAGGTGTGACCCATTCCAGCAACCCAATCATGTAAAGAGGGAAAAGTCCCCCAACTGGGTAATTAGTAGCCCCTTTTATACCCAGCTGCTGATTGAGCCACACCTTGCTACCAATCTATCACATTTCCCAAAAAGCAATTAAAATGTGCACGCAGTTATGTATTAACATGTAAAATTAAACAATCACCTAACAAATATCCATAAAAACCATATCTACAGTATAACCATATGCCCCCACAAAACCCTACAAAACAACTAAAAAATCCCAAGCAACTCCCCAACCCAGTTTCCTCCTCGGTCTCTCCCGGAACCTTTAAATAGTGTTCGGACCTCCGGGGACACATTTGTCTGAAAAAATCCTGGAAAGACAAAAGAAGAAACAGGTGAGTGATTGCTACACCACAAACCCACTTGCACTACACCAGCACCCATATTGGCAGTCACTAGTGATGAGAAAATGAAACTTTTCTGAAGCACTGCACCACCTGAACCAATTGTTTCGAAAATGGGTTCATTACTCGAACCTTCAATTGCAGCGCCCTCTCCTGGAAAAGTGCAATGCTTTTAATCGCACACACGCATGCGCGCACACCTCAATGATCTGAAGCATCTTTGGATTGTTTGAGGCACACACATTATTACAGAATATCATGATAGCAGGTTCTATTTACAAATTACATAAGGGTGAATATGTATGTTGTGTTATTGAGCAGAGTGCTGGGAAAACATAACTCAGTGGTTACTGTTGGCCGTAACAATGCTAAAACTGTGCGAGTATGAACTTGGCTGACTGTGTCCCTCTAGCTCCTTCACTCATAACAACATGAAGCGGTGTCAGCGACTCACCTGAACCAGTCAGGTGATTCATTTCGAGAATGAAGCAGTTGCTGCTTCGGCCGTCATATGTCACGTGATTGTAAGCCCAGGGTTCGAAGCACGTATCGAAGCTTCAGTTTCACACTCTCATCACTAGCAATCACTGTATAAGTTCATTACTCACACTTTTCTTGACCACATGTCAGTTCCATTTGTGGCAACATTTAATACCTAAAACAATACAAATTACTATAAACAAGTAACGAAAAACGTCTTCGTTACAACCTTGAATGTAACGGAGCATGGTGATTTTTTTTCTCACGTGCATGTTTGTCATTGTAATAACCACTTTAAAAAAAAAACAATCTTTCTGGCAGTACGCTAGCTCTAGACAAATAACCAATGTCACTGACAATGATCTCTGATCTGCGAGTTTTGTGATGTGTGGGTCTATCATGAATCAACTATAATGGCAAAGACATCCCTCACTGGAGGGCATTGGAATTCTTTGTGATATGACGCCTCTTTGCAATACTGTGATCATCGATTCATAGCAAAGAAAAGGGAACAATGACTGGACACTGCTGTCAGTACTGAGAGGCATTTCCTCTTTAGAAATGAGTTGAAGTCAAGCACAGGCTCCTGCAGAAAGATAGCTCTTTGATGAGAGTTGAACAGGCTGGTTAGACACTGACTTTGGCAGCACTGAGGCCAGTTTATAAAAGTGAGGACTTATATAGTGTGCTAAATCCTTGAGATTAATTGAAGTGCTGTATTCTTAAAGAAGCTAAGTTCATGGAGCTTTGTTCTAGGTGCTTTATCATCTCCACCTTAGCACACTCAGATTTCTTGGAAAGCAGATGGCAGCCCTGATAAACAGAGTTAGCTGAATAGCAGTCGATCTATACTGAATTGAATTCAATGTAAAACCAATCAAAGTGAGACAGGAGCTCTGTGGTAGCTTGTTTCAATGATAAACTGACTGGAGCTAAAACAATAAAAGTGAGAGTTTAATTTGATGTATGGATATTGCAAATTCCACACAGAAAGGCCGGGGTCAAGTTGGATTCAAACCCAGACCTTCTAGCTGTCAGGCAGCAGTGGCGTGGTGGCCTTTCTGTGTGGAGTTTGTATGTTCGCCTCGTGTCTGCGTGGGTTTCCTCTCACAATCCAAAGACATGCAGTTACTGGGGTTAGGTTAACTGGAGATTCTAAATTGCCCAATGTGAAGGTGCGAGTGTGAATGATTGTCTGTCTCTCTGTTAGCCCTGCGACAGGCTGGCGACCTGTACAGGGTGTACCCTGTCTTTCACCCTATGACAGATGGGATAGGTTCCACCCCCACCCCCCCACCCCCACGACCCTGAAAGGAATGGATGGAAATTATAACTCTGGTTTTCTTTAAATAAGTAGTGTGAAACATTTAATACTACATTGTTAAAACTTAATGTGATCAAACAAAGTAACAAAGAAGTTTTTCAATCATAGCAACTATTACTAGGCAGTGCAGGTCTATCGCCCACGACCCTGAAAAGGATAAGTGGAAAAGGATGGATGGATGGATGGATATTGCTTGGCATTTTTTTCCATCAAAGATATGTTCCAGAACATTGGCTGATGGGAGCAGCAAGTAGAAGGAAAACAGACAATGAGCTCAATTTTAACTTTAACCACCCTTAGAAAAAGAGAAAATGGGAAATGCAGCATTGTCCAAAGGGCAGCCTGGGGCAAGGTGTTGATGAAGAAAATGCCAGGATAATGGGACTCCTTTAAATCAAGGACAGCCAGATGTATCCCAGTAGGACTGAAATCAGCACTCGCCATGAGTCAAATTACCTCCTATAAAATGGTGAAAGCCAGAGGCTGAATCTGAAGTTGATTAGCTCAGTAGGACGAGATGTGGGCCCAAGAGTAATAGGTCGTGAGTCTGAGTCACCCTTGTGGTACACACTTGACAAGGATGTCCAGGTGATATTCAGGAAGTACACTGAGCCTGCATCCAGGTCAGCACAACTTTCTTTTTGGAACCATTTTTCAGCCAAGACTGCCAGCTGATGGTTATACAACATCCAAATGTTGGCTATATTCTATAATCCCACACTGGGGAGTTTACTGGCTTGCACTGAGAATATTGGTCATTTTATTCTTAAAAAACAAACAAACAATAGTTTGACAGTGCTGCTGTCATCCAAGTTTATTTGTTTCATCACTAATAATTTTCTGCAGATTTTATTCAAGTGGTATCCATTTTCCACTGTACCCTTCACTGGCACCCTTTGAATTTCATTACTTGAAGTTAGTAGAAAACTGCGCCATGGCACATTGCTAAGATCATTTTAAGCAAGACGTTAAAACGTTGATTTATGCAAGAGATGAATCGGACACATTGGGCATTTTGGGTTGTTTCTGCAAATACCTCAGTCCACATCAAACTATTGAAAACAGTACCATTTCAGTCTGTAAGACAGTTTAATGGTAAACACAAAACATTATTTATTGCAAAGAAATTTCTGCGATTTAAGAGAAAGTAACTGCATAAAATCAACTTTTCAACAGTTTTCAACAAGTACAGTCTGCAGTTGTTGCTGCTATATTTCTGCTTCTCTTTCCCAGTTTAACGAAAGGCATGAAGTACCACATTACTCCCACTACCGTGTTTTACCAGCAATATGATAGAATTTCTACAAATGTGTTTTTTTGCTTTACACGCTACAATACTAAGCTGTGTTAAAATGGAAGAAAGAGATGTGTTAAGAAAATTACTGGCTATTAGCCTTGAGTCAGGCTATTTTACGTGCCCAACTTTCATCAGTAATAATGATCCTAAAAAATAACTACCTGAAAATGCTTTTACACAGACTGGCTGGGTTTAAATCAGGTGTGGCTTTTGTGTTTAGGAGCCAGTTTTCAGAACCTTTTGATGATATCTAGAATTGTTTCTCCAATTCCTCGCAGAGGAAGTGCAAAGTTAGCATTGCCCATAGAGCCACAATAGCCACAATTACCCCGTGTTGAATAAACCAAAATAGTGCTACTCCCAAATATGGAGCCTAAGATGATATGGTGGTCACGGTGGTGCAGGTGTAAGCTCTCACCTCACAGCAAGAAGGGTCTTGATTCGAACAGCCTGGTCAGTTGGGGCATGTCTGTGTGGAGTTTGCATGCTGTCCATGTGCTTCTGTGGATTTCCTAAGGGTAATATACCTTCCTTACATAGTGCAAATTAATTTCCATCCATCCAGTCATCTATCCATTTTCTTCCGGGTTAGGGGGAGGGGCTGGAGCCTATCCCAGCTGGCATAGTGCGAGAGGCCGGGTACACCCTGTACAGGTCACCAGCCTGTTGCAGGGCTGCAGATTAATTCATGATTCTAAATGGATAAACCTCGTGCATATGAGCTAAATAAAGTTCACAGACTACAGCTCTGAATGGGTATATGTAGCTTGTGGTCAAAAGCTCTTTGAGTGGTCAATAAGACTAAAAGAAGACTTTGGAAATGCCACTCCAATACCATCAGTCACTACTGCAGCTTGACTTTGATTGGCTTGGCTTCGACCCAAAATTAGTTTTCACAATCCAGTCTTTCCTTTTGCAGCTTGTTTTGTGTTTTCATGCTTGAATGCCATTCTGATGTTGGCTGTTTTATGCTTTTTTGTTTGTTTGTTTGTTTGTTTGTTTGTTTTACTTTATACTGCACGGTAGTGGTTAGCACTGCTGCTAGAATGACATCTAGAAGTTCTGGGTTGGATTCCACCTTAGCCCGGGCCTCTCTGTGTGGAGTTTGCATGTTCTTTCCGTGTCTGCATTGGTTTCCTCCAGGTACTCCAGTTTCCTCCCACAGTCCAAAGACATGCAGTTACTGGGGTTAGGTTAATTGCCCATAGGTGTGAATGTGAGTGTGAATGGTTGTCTGTCTCTCTGTGTTGGCCCTGCGACAGGGTGTACCCTGCCTCTCGCCCTATGTCAGCTGGGATAGGCTCCAGCCCCTCCACGACACTGAAAAGGATAAGCGGAAGAGAATGGATGGATGGAAACTGATTATCTATCACAAATTAGTTTTTAGGTTTTAACTGGCCTCCGTGATAGTGTTGTAAAGGTTGCCAAATTATTTGTCCAATAGCCTTTCTCTGTGTGGCTTTTTAATATTCCAGCAGAGGTGATGTATCTGCCCACACTCCTGGCCAAGAAGGGCTAGAAGTCTAAATTAGCCTCTGTCACAGCTTCTATTGTTGTTTTTACAAAGTTCCAACAATAGATCACTTTTGTATTTCCCACACAATGACATGGAAAATATCCACATTATGACAAATCCCCTGTGACCACCTTAGAAAAACCGGTATCAGTCCTAAGAACACCTGCATTGTCTCACTAAACCTGAATGGCAGGCGTGTTATTTGAAACACTATCTCTTCTCTGTAATCAGATGCTCTATGTAGCATTAATTTCCCCTGATGGCACAGGTCATTTGAGAGCTTCCAAGTCCCTATATTGTTTAAAGGTTTGTGAGATAATCAAGATGCTGTCATATCACTATTAAAAAGGTATATCATTATTTCCAAAAACACTGGTGGGTTATACCACAGGAGAGAATGTGGAGGCTCTGAGGAGAGATCTGCTTTTTCCCAGTGATCTCTGACTCTACAAAATGTCAGTGTTGAGCTCACATTTTAAATGCATGATGAGACATGGGTATTGACTGGAACCAAGAAGCAAACTTTTATTAAATATTATATATAAAAAAATTAATTTGTTGTTAACTTGTTTTCCAGCAGCATGCTGGCATGGTGGTTAGCACTACTGCCTTACAGTTACAATGACATCTAGAAGGCCTGGGTTCGATTGGCCGGGGCCTCTCAGTGTGGAGTTTGCATGTTCTCCCTGTGTCTGCGTGGGTTTCCTCCCACAGTCCAAGACATGCAGTTGCTGTGGTTAGGTTAAATGATCACTCTAAATTGCCCATAAGTGTGAATGATTGTCTGTCTCTCTGTGTTGGCTCTGCAAAGGCAGGGTGTGCCCTGCCTCTCGCCGTCTGTCAGCTGGGATAGCCCCCCCCCGATGGAAATTATAACTCTGGTTTTCTTTAAATAAGTAGTGTGAAACATTTAATACTACATTGTTAAACCTTAATGTGATCAAACAAAGTAACAAAGAAGTTTTTCAATCATAGCAACTATTACTAGGCAACACAGGTCTATCACATTCTGAATTTCTTAACATGTTAAAGTGGTGTGCATTTGCCCTCTGCGAGTGCAGCACTGCAACATGATTTCTTAAAGGTTTTTAAGATTTTAAGGTGCATAGAGGCCCTATATTATGCATGGCGGTATTATATAGGGCTTTTCCAGTCTTAATGATCACTAAAAGTGCTTTTCACAAGATTTTCATTTGGCACTTCATTCTGTACACTTTATGTGCATGTTAACTACATTAGAGCCACGGCTAATGGCAATTTAGAATCACCAATTAATGACTTTAGACTGCAGGAGGAAGCAGGAGTAACTGGAAGAAACCCATGCAGGCACAAAGAGAACATACAAATTCCACACTATGGCCTCATGACAGTGTTAGCCACTGCATCAGCAGCCCACCCAAGGCTTCCAAGCAGAATGAGATAATCAAGTATTATTTACTTCACCCCTCAGTAGCTTTAATGTTGTGGCTGACCAGTCAGTCTTGAAACAGAGATGTTAAGAGTTTGTTTTTGTGGTATCATTGAATTTTAAACTTATGACTTATATGACTGCTATTTGGAGGACCTGTGTCAGTTCCCTTGTTGCAACACCTTGTTTTGCTGCAATGACATAATGTCATTACATACACAGTGTTACTTCAAAAAGAAAGGTCCTTATCATGTTTCAGTGTAAGAAATTTCTCTTTTGAAGCCATCAATTTCTCCACTGAGGAGTTTTATGAAATGTCAACTGGGATTATGTTGGTTATATAATGCGATATGACATTAAAGATGAACGCATTGCTGTTTGCATATTAAACACTTTATCTGCGTGCAATATAGATGATTGGTCTTATTGCCTGGAGTTTAATTAACACATGGCTGCACCGGTGATCTTCATTATTCGGGGCCTTTGTCAGTGTGTCATATTGATCAACTGAAGGCATCTTTCCTTCCTGACACGGCTACAAAAAAGAGACCTTTTGTGTTTGTTCTCAAGAGCTTTTAAATGTCATTGTAGTGCATTTTGACAAATCCTGACCTTTAAGTGCAAAAAGGAAAAAGTATTAGGTTATAAGATTAGCACAAGCTGAATTTTGGAGCTATTTTGCTGTCAAAGACTTCAGTAAAAATGTCTCTTAAAAAATATCTATCCAAATTGTTACTGAGGTAAAGGTAGTCTACATACATGCTAACTGTCAAACTAATTAATACAGTACCTTTATCTTTTTGTCTCAGTTTTACACAACTGTGCAAACGTCCTGAGCCACCCCTCATCTCTCTGCATTTTTCTCAAGGAGCTAGGTTTTCTTGTCATTTTTAAAGTGGTCTTGAGCAATAGTGCTCCAGGCTTTATGTAGGGCTTCAAGTTTTTCCATATACTGTAAGTTTTTCCTGGATATCAGATACCCGTTTAAAGTCCAATCCTTGTACCTGACCATTTTCAGAGGAATGTTTTTTGTTTTTTTGTTAAGCCATTTTGACACTGACGCATGAGTCATTCAAACATAAAAAGGCACCTGACTCAAGGGAGGAACCAGTGCAAAGTACCAAAGTAAATTGTATCTGTCATGTAGGAGGTGCTGCGGACTCAAAAGCAGATGCAGAGGAATCGGTTTTAGTGCACAGTTTTATTTACAGTGATGAAAGGTAGCCGGGCAGGCGGGCTTGGGAATGGAGGGGAAAAGGGACTCCGGTGATGGAAGAGGTGACTAGGGCTCCAGGGGAGATGTGGTGAGCAGGCCGTGAGGTGGGCTTTGGTGGGGAGACTGGGCTGCGGTCTCCGGGAAGACTTCCACTCGAACAGGGAGGAATCTGGACACAAAGCAAACACAGGTAAGTCACGACGGAGATAACAGGAGAGACTCACGGGATGATGGCCGAAACTAACTGGTTCACAGTCAACGATCCAGCGACGGGTGGAAGCCTGCTGCCCGCTTAAGTAGAGCTGGACAACAAGATGATCAGAAACAGGTGAGAGCAGCTGATCGAGGAGGGAGGAGACACCAGCCAAAACCGCGCCCACCAACATACAGCCACACACAAGGGGGAGGAACAGGGGTAGGAAAAAAAAGGACATCACCGCCAGGGACCATGACAGTATCTTTAGCCACTTTGTTGCTGGCAGCCTGTCTGATAAAAACATCATTTGTTTTCATTTCTTTATTTAAATCTATGAATTATGCTAAAGATACCACAGTTTGACAGGCGTAAAGTAATATTTTTGCACCAACAAGGTGATTCCAGAAGTTCGAAAATTTGGCACATCATGGCATGGTGTGCAGTGTGTCCTTAAAAAAATGAGGAAAGTGGATAAGAAGAGGCCAAAAAAAGAACTGGTAGGCTTGAAATTAGATGGACAGCATCTGAAAGTCGTGTCCTTAAGAAATTGGAAAAAAAAAAATCCAGCAAACACTTGACGCAGGACCCGAGAGATGCATCTGACCCTTCAGCTGATTTACCTACTGTTCCCTGAAGTCTCATCAGAAATGATCTCAGTGACAAGGCCGTGCTGAAGTAAAAACATGACCACACCAAATATTGAATTTCAGGCTTGTTAGAATTGTACAAACTCTGTTTTTGCCATTACCGTGTATGTTTGCATGTTTCAATAAACAACTGCACCTACTTATCATTTTCCTAGAAAATGTAAAGAAGAGAGGGTGACAGAAGACTTTGAAACAAATGAAAATCAAATTATTAAGTAAAAAAAAAGTGAAAAACCCAACGAGACACAGGCTGATAACCAGCTGACAAGCTTTGCCTCAGTTTTCCAATTACATAATATTAAACACCGTTTATTATTATTACATGTTTCTCTGTTTCAGCTCCGCTGCCACAGGGACAGATACAGAATGTCTTTACCATCTCACACTGTACCTGCATTCATTTTAGATTTCAACTCCTTACTCTATCATATTTCGATTTTTGATTTATTGAGCTCTGACTTTTCTTAAAGTAAGTGAGCTCCTTCTTTAGTCTGTTTTTAATCTTTCTGAGCTATATTGCTCTGTGATATTATATTGTAATGAATCTCTTTTTTTGTGTTCATATACATTAATTAATTTATTTCATTATGTAACTAGTTGTAACTAGTTTGGACACAGTGTGTCCAAACCTTTGACTGGTACTGTGTATGTCTTGAGTCGGTGCCATGAAAGTTAAGATGACTTACTCCCGCACAACCCCTCCAACCTGCAAATGCAGACTTTTTAGTGCTTTTTAATATGAGAGCAGACTGATGAAAAGTTCTGTTCAGGGACACAAAATAATATTGGGAAATTTATGTTGAGGAACACGAAAAAAAACCTCATGTCCAGTAAATTGGATCGATAGATTAAAGGTTGTTACTAAATCACAAACTGCTGTGAGACTGGGTTGCATGGTGTTCTTGACTAAATACTCCTAGTACAGTGGTAACCTGAGCTGTGAGTGCATAAACATAAATGACGCAAGCATGCGAGCTACACTACATTGCCAAAAGCACTGGATGCAGTGATGTAAAGCACGCCACCACTGGACTCTAGAGTGATGAATCACTCTTCTCCATCTGGCAATCTGATGGACGAGTTTGGGTTTGGTGGTTGCCAGGAGAACGGTACTTGTCTGACTGCATTGTGCCAAGTGTAACGTTTGGTGGAGGGGGGATTATGGTGAGGGGTCGTTTTTCAGGAGTTGGGCTCGGCCCCTTAGTTCCAGTGAAAGGAACTCTTAATGCTTTAGCATTCCAATACATTTTGGATCTTTTCATGCTCCCAACTTTATGGGAACAGTTTGGGGATGGCCCCTTCCTGTTCCAACATGGCAGCACACCATTACATAAAGTAAGGTCCATAAAGACATGGATGAGCAAGTTGGTGTGGAAGAACTTGACTGGCCTGCACAGAGTCCTGACCTCAACCTGAGAGAACACCTTTGGGCTGTGAGCCAGGCCTTCTTCTTCCCAAAAGTGTTGAAGCTGTTCTAGCTGCTTAGTTTGGTGTCTCATTGTCTGATTTGTCATTGATCCTGCTCCCCTTGCAACACTCTCTGTTGTTTCAACTTGTCCACCACTCCATCATGACTCATGACTCCCCGGTTTCTACATGTACCACATTTGTAGGGAGCCCCGTGTGGATTCCAGACACAGACTGTATTCTGCTGCTGTAATAAGTCAGTCATTTCAAACAGCACTTGTCTGACTGAGCTATAAAAAAGGACAGTTATAATGTACCATTTTTGTATTGAAGGAGCAATATATGAAAAATATATAATTTATGCTCTCAGTGAAGATTTAATCAAAGAGTATGAGTTTTCAACTTGGCAAACATTATGCTGAACATATTAAATTGAAGCAGGATTAAGCTTTTCCCCAAAAGTCTTTAGTTTTTGTAATTGGGTGTTAGTTTGCATTGAAAGCCTTCATTTGGAAAAATGCAGGCAATTGTGGTCATCCACGATACACTGGTGAGCCAAAGCATTAAAACCACCTGCCTAATGTGCTGTTGGTCTTTCACACGATGCCAAAAAAGCTCAGACTCTCTGAAACATGGACTCCACATGACCTCTAGAAGGAGTCTAGAGTCCTGTAAATTATCCGATGGCACTGTTGTGGATCAGACTTCACACGTTCCCCAGCACCCTGTCAGTCGGCCCTCTGTGCTGCTGATCCCAGGCCTTGGCGTTTCGGATATGCTCTGACTTAGCTCTCTGATTATAACAGTTTGGCACTTGCCATAATCATTCAGGCCTTTACACCTTTCCCATTTCCCCCATAGTTGAATATGCCTATGCAGTTAGCACCTAATATATCCCAGACATTGCACTTGTCAATCACCATTAGTCATGTAATTGATCATATTTTTGCTTTCTATCCCAGGTCTTCCATGTTTTTAATAGAAATTTGACCAGTTTCCTACATACGCCTGATAAACCTGCATAGATATATTTCTTTACATCACATATTAAACAGTTTGATTTTGAGCATCAACTGTGTTCTGAATAGGTGTCACATTTGACAGATTACCTGCTTGGATTGTAATGTTTTCATGTTCTTTTGACTCCTCTTTGTGCTGTGTTTGAGGAGGTGTTTTATCTCTGACAAAAGAGCTGCGACTGCTGGAGAGGTGCAAATTGAATGCTTCTTATTTCCATTGTATATAAGCTTCACTGTCACAACACTGAGAATATTTGATCAGATTAGGTTGAAATTAAACATTCTTTCCTTCCAGTTAATATTCAGCTTTCATTAGAATGTTTCTTTTGTTTGTTTTACTCTTTGATCATCATCCAATCTTTTATCAAACTTTAAAAAAACATGCATTCCTGTAATTAACGGGCTATTTCTTTTCATTACCCATGCTCGGATTTACATCAGCCTTGCTGCTGTTTTCTCATCAGATCGACATGACTTAAAGCTCATGCAGTACAAACAAAATGATCGCCACTGCAAATATATCCCTGACATCAAGTTAAACACCTAATTATTAATTTACCACAGCCATCAAACCATTCATCATAAACATGTTCATCAAATTACTAGTAAGGTATCTTCATACCAATGCTGAATGACAAGAGAGCCATTGCAAGAGTGCCAAAGTATTAAATTCATATAACTAATTCAGAAGATGATGTTTTGAGACTGGTACAGTCAAGGTCAGTGATGTTACTGCACTGCAAAAAACCTTATCTGATATAATTTATAATTTAATTTGTTTCTCAATCAGAGCTCTCAGCCTCACCGTGACTCCAGGTTACTGACTGGCAATTTTTTATTTTTTTTTATCTGAGGTGTCTACTTGTACTTGGGGCCAAAAACATCTTCAGTTTTATGGATGTCAGTTAATGGTCATGAAGTCATTTTTCGCAAAATGGTCTCTTTAGGGGGCGTGATAACAGGGATATTTTGTCATGGTACTCATGTGCATTGGTGATCTGACATACTGATGGCAGCAGTGTTGTCTGCTGAGACATAACAGTCACAGCGTGTTAGAGAAGTTGCCTCCTGCAAAATCCCTGTTGGGGCCTTTGTCTTCTGTAATTTCTTTAACTGTAGTTTCACTTGCTGATTTGTTTCATTTTTCACCTGCTTTTTGCTTTTGATTTGAATCTATCGACAGGTTTAGGCAACAAGAACTACTTGGTGAGGCTTAAGGAACACTACCTGGTTGGTCTGCGCACTGATTTACTCCCTTATGCTACAATCCAGTCCATCAGAGCACAGATGCCTTCTGCATAAGTGAGCCATGCCAGCAGTTTTGACAAAACAATATTAACGAACACCCTGGGGCTTTGGCTGCCTCTCCTTTTTAAAAGCTTTTATTTCCTTTCTGAATTTCAAGAGCCTTTTCTCCAAAGTGGTCATTCACACCTCCGAGGAAAATAACAGGCTGTGACTGTCAGTCATGAGAGACTCATCATCAAGTGCAACAGAATGAGCACAGATTCCTCAGTATTTGTTGATAATCATAAATGCCACTGAATTATTCTAATCCACTCCTCTGCTGTGTTTGCAGACAGGCTTTGAAAACAGCTGTGTTATCTGGGAGCAGGATTTTTGCAGCTTGCATCATACCGAAGTGTCATCCAGTAGATTGCAATTTGCTATTCCCGTGATTTTTTTTTATTTAGTGCCACTTAGGTCCATGATGGATTTTCTTTCATCGTTAACAGAACAATTAGAGTCTGCATACCTCCAGCAAGGCAGAAAAGTCCTTCCACACCATGCATGCACTGGGATCTAGAAAGATCTGCGGATCTTCATGCTTCCATCTGCTGACAAGCTTTGTGGAAATGCTGATTTCCTTTTCTAGCAGATATTAGCACCAGTCCACAGTGCCAACACTAAACTAAATGGTTCACTGACCATGTTATGACTGTGGTTGATTGACTCCCCTGATCTGAATCTATAGGGGTAATGTCAATAATATATGAATACATCAGATTATATGAAAGTTTACCTTCTTAAATTATGAAAAAAAAATAACTTTTTCACAGTATCATATATTTAGTTTCTTTTCTTTTCTTTTTTTGTTGTTGTTTGTTTGTTTTTTGTAATGCACTATTTTGTGAACACAAAGAATTCCTGCGCTGGTGAAGTATACTTCCAAAAATTCCTCAAATTTAATCTGAGTGATACCTCAGATCGAATGGTTATTTTGAGACTACAGTTTAGTTATTCAGCCAACTGAATCAGATTGAAGCTGTTTGATTGATTACAGTTTTTATGGGACAAGAATTGATTTTAAATCTAAGTTTTCCTTTGATTTTATGAGTGTGTGCTAAACCAAAAGAAACTGTATGAAATCATATATATAATTTAAACAATATAAAGATTTAATATGTAGATAATATAAAGATTTGAGGAAATGCATTATTCCTCTGTGCAGACTATCAGTGTGCAGTAAACACACAAGAAGCTGCCAGCACTGTTAATAAGCCGTATTGCATGAGGTGAGGTATGATCTCATAATACAGTAGACTACAAGGACAGCAGATGAGTGAAAATGGACCTTAAACACTGATCAGCTGTCACAGGGAAGGGCACCTCCGTGCAGTACGTGCTGCTCTGTTATTTTTCCATAGACACTATCAAGTGTCCAGAATATGACATCCTCCGTCTTCTCCCTCCGTTTTAACAGCACCACCAAATGCGTGCTGTCTCTTTGTAAAGCAGACCATTAAACATTGATGCCATCCACTATTGATGCATCCAACTTTGTCTGCATGAGATCTCAGTACCCCTTGGTTGTTATTGTTTGGTGAGGCCCCATGGGAATTAATGATGCACCGACATGCACTTCCTCTCTCTCTCTCTCTCTCTCTCTCTCTCTCTATCTCTCTATCTTCCCACCTCGAGCTCATCAAAGGACTGTGAGCAAAAACAAAAGGGGAAGTGAGCAGCCTGCAGGCACCTGCAGCAGCTCTGCGTCTCCTATATTTTAAGTCGCATGCTGCTGCGAACAACAGGGATAATTAGTATGTGTGATGTAATCCAGTTCGAACGTGTGCCAGTGTGTGTGTGTGTGTGTGTGTGTGTGTGTGTGTGTGTGTGTGTGCGTGTGTAACATCCTATTCTTATTTATCACACAATACCATTAAGTAGGTGTCTGATCAGCACCATTACACTAAGCACAAACACACACACCCCAGAATCATAAACAACCTCTGTACGTGTGCCTGTGTCATGTATCCTTCACCCTGTCCAATACAAAGGCCTTAAAGTTCTATGTCAGGAAATGTATTCATATTTTGTATGACTAAAGAAGACCAAAAAAGAAACTTTGTTCAGACTCTGTCTCAGCTGAGTGTTGGCAGCAAGAGTGTTTGTTTTGTTCTCGTGTCACCATGGCGATCAGTGATTTAAATAACCATTTAAAATCAGTAGGTTTATTATACAGCCTGTGATGTTTAGAGAGCAGGGAGAAAGAGCACCGAAAAGTTCGAAAGGAAGTTATATTGTATTATTTATGGCTTTGAAAGTTGTGATGAGATTTGGATGCAGGGCTTGGATACAATCCACTTTCTATCGATCACCCTTCCAAGTTAAAATGATTCACAGAACTTCGGATATTTAGAAACAATAACAGTAGATTGTGTTGTCACAACAGCCACCATGAATCTGCCTTATGGCAGCTTGCTAGGCTATGATTTCAGCGTCTTTTTATCTATGGAATAAGGTGGCACAAGTCTCTGTGAACAGAGCGCCATCCATAAAAGCATCTACACATATGTAGATGTTGTGATTGTGCAAAAGGTTTTAAACGTGAGCAAAAACCTTGCTGGACAAATCTGAGGTAAGTCCATTGGCTGATACATAAATTAAAATAGCCTAAAAGAAATCATCATGAAGAGGTGGCAGAGTCACATTTAAAGTGGTCCCTTCACCAAACAAACTGCACTGTGAATTGATGCAGAGAAGGTATAAAGTGGTTGATAAAGTTATACAACAATGCAGATTTTTAATTCTTCAGTTTTCTTGGGGAAAGATCATAAGATCCACTGTTTATCTTCCATTTCTGTTCTACTTGTAGCTGTCTAATCACTAATAATCAGGTTCAAATCAATAATTTCTTGTGTGGACCCCTCCAAACGTATTACAGGCACAAATCTGAATTTCTTTAGCCCTGCACACATAATGACATCCACCTTCTGCCATCATATGCACAACCTGGTCGTCTTCTTGTCCTCAGGGAGGTTTATTACAGGAGTGATGGTAACTGTCATTTAAAAGCCTGCACATTAGAATAATACAATTGGTGTTTCAAGGTGAACACATAACAGGATGACCTGCTCTGTGGGTGCCAGAATACATTTACACTTCCTGTGACTGAGGGATACATCCTGCTCAGCTTAATGTGGTTAGATCGCAGCACCCGGGCAGGAGATCAAAGAGGCAAATCTCCATTAAATGAATCCAAATGAGAGTGCATATTAGATCAAGTTAAAGCACATCTTCGTGTCTGTCTGTGTTTTGACAGCCTGTCCTTTTGATTTGTTTCACTGTTACCTGCTCAAGCTAAAAGGAAGTGATAGCCCGGTATCTTTCCGTGGACCTTGGATGATGTACAGGAGCAAATAAGCAGTACGGTATGTGATCACAATGACATGATCTCTTGAAATCAGTCTGTCTAGTAACAGTTGAAATAAGGTGAAAAGTATATTGTATATTTTTATAAAAAAAATTTTGCTACAGTTAGCACCCTTGAGTCCTCATATCACTCATATTCATTTCCATATAAAGCTTTGATCAGTTTGGGAGCTTACAGCTGAGACTCATCCTTTAGGGCATCATGTCTTTCTAGCCACAAGTAAGCATTATCCAGACTTACCTCGCCTGCTGCTGTCAGAATGTTACTCTCATCATTAACTCTTCACCCTGTCTGCTTGTATACAGGCAGGATTTCACCAGAAAGCTGCCCATGTGACACCCCCTGCAACATCTCTGATAAAACCAAAATGTCGTTTTAAATAAGACCCGGTGATGGTGCCCACAACTGAATGGAAAAATAACAGAATGGCTAAAAACCTTAATAGCAAAGCATCAATCAAGTCTAATTTTAAAACCAAACTCTTACCCAAAGGCTGTGAAAAGTCTTGACTCTTCAGTACTTTTTACTTTTAATTGGATTCATTTTTGCATTGTTGAAAACAGACTGGAAAGTGCTCAAATCATCACTTATTTTAAAGGCTGCGCTAAAAGTGTACTGCCAGCCTTTTAATGGGATGCATATTTCAGCGCTATTCGTTTGAAAAGCACATGAATTAATTAAATGTGCATAAAAAACAAAGTGTGAGCTCGGTGGCCACCAGCAGAGGGCGCACCCCGCTGCTAACCTGCATGTGGAAGGCGACAGGAAGCCACGCCATGAAAACAATTAGATGAGTTCTCTAGGTGCTCACAGAGCTTTGAGTCCCACACGCCTCTGAGGCAGGATTCAGTCTGAGTTATAGATCGTGTCATTTCCTACCAAATAAGCCCTGATGGATCAGGAAAGATCATTTTATGGTTCTGGGTTTTTGTCAGCATCAGTTGGCTGTCATTTGTTAAAATGGCCTCTTCAGGGTTTTCTGTTAATTAAACATTTTGCTTAGAACACTACAGTTTACTGTGTGCTGCCAACCTTCTGACAGAACTTCAGTTCCTTGACATTAAAGTACAATTTTACACTCAGGCTCAAAGTAGCTGATAAATAATGTGCCTGCAATACTAACTATTATCCAAAAATGCTTATTTTATTTCTGATTTATTTATATTGTGTGAGAAAGGGACCCACAGTGAATGAGATTGTAATCAATAATCAGTTTTCCAATCTGTGGCTTCCAACTAAACCTTTTAGCATTCAGACAGACGGATACAGTATTAAGCTGGAAATGTGGGAAATGGGTTTGAGTCACGGTGGGAGGGATTTAACTAACAACTCCTGCTGTTACTGTAGTTAGATCTTTTTGTTTTGGAGAATTTATTAATTTTTTTATTATTTAATGAATGACTTTAAAAAATCATAATCTGCTGCTAAAGTGGCTCTCTAAAACCAAACTATAAAACACTCAGTGCTTTTAATACTGTTTGCTTCTTGGGATTTTTTAAAATCATGGACCGGCCTGCATCACAGTGCAGCTTTAGAGTGACTTGTATACCCTGCGGACTGTCGTTCTGTTCTAACTTTCCTGTGGGTCAACACTTTCCCGCTGTGGAAGTTTCACCTCAGTGTGAGAAGAAAGTTGGTGCAAAAGTTTCACTTTAAAAACTCCAACAACCTCCGCTTGCTTTCACACCGGCACAATTTCACCTCCACCTCTTGGCTCACACCTGCTGCTCTGTCTCTCTGTGAGTCAGGGGGACACACACCAGTCAGAATTTATAAAGTGATGCCTTGTATTTGTTATGACTGACATTAAATTAATGCTGAGATAGACATCGTCACTTATCTTGCATATCTGAAGTAATCCCGCTTTTCTTCATCATGTTGAAACTTATTTGTTACTACATTTAAGGATTAAATATCAAACTATATTTTCCATCTACTGGTCATTTTGATGGGTAAGATTTCAAAAGGTTCTGTGGATATTCCACAGAACGAGTGCAGTTGATGATTTATTAAATAAAAGATTCAACCAGGTTTTCCCAAAGCTTTCATGACCAAGTCCCAAGTTGGGAAGCTAACTGTGTTGGATCACATAACATAAAACCACCTAATGGGTCTTCACCCAAATTGAGGTCAAGATTTTGCACGCAGTAACCTTTTAGTTGTGACGATTCATGAGAAAGATCCTTTTGGGGGGCCAGTTTATGGTGTCTATTTGGCTTGTCTATTTCCTTGTTTCCTTGTTTTCAGCTTGTGACCCTCCCAAAAAATGAACATTAACATCACTGAAGTTTTAAATTGAATCAGTAAGTTTTCTTCATGGAACTTGATTGCAAACCAAAAATGTTTCCTCTGACTCGAGCTGCTCCTTGCACTACACGCAAACTGTGCAAATGTGTTATGGATGATGCGTCAGCTCATCTGCATGCTGATAAGTCGTCTGTTTGGGTTTCACCCCTTCTTGCGATGATTACACTGCGCTGCATGACAAAGGGAAGCTGCTGGCATCTAAAACCACAATTAAAGTGAAAACGGCCATGACAATTCCACTGACCGTATTTGCATTTGCCAAGATAATTATAACCATCGTGGTGGCCCATGCTGGGCTCAGGCGGCACAAACACAGAGGAGGAAGAATTTAAAAAAGAAAAAAAAACACACACACAAAGAAGGGAGAGGGACAAAATTGGACCATTGTAGCATTAGATTACCACCAGCAACAATAGAAATATCTGTCCGGTTAGCCTGCATTGTTGGCCCTGCTGGGTCCTAAGCGTTCACCAGGGGTAAACAATGTGTCACCTTTCTTACCCTTGAACACAGCTGAATGGGTTTGAAACATATTGCCACAGAGTGATTCTGGGGCCTGATGCTGTGCTACAACAGAGGCTGTGTGCTTTCTGCTTGTGCGTTTGGCAGCAGTAATCCTTGGGAACAGCTGGTCTTTTGCCGGGGCCTTGAATGCTTTGACCAGGCTTCCAGCTTTTGTGGAACCACAGGGGCCTGATCACTTTTCCAAAGGCTGATTCTCAGCTTAAACTTCACCTTAGAGTGATGTGGAGTTTGAAACCTATGGCACTGATTGTTTTCTCTTTAGTGACTCATTCAGTGACTTATCATATTTATCTTCTTGAGCCATTATTTGATGGCTACCAAGCAACAACACAGTTTAATCGGCAGAACACGACATTTGTCTCCCCCTGCTGGCAGTAAAAAGAGTTACACAAACGCTGTTGACCTGCATATGAGGATGAAAAGCCACACTATCGATATTTCATGTCCTTGCCAAATAAACACATGGAAGAACAACAGTTTTGTAAAGCCTAATAATTCAATAATGAATAATCAGACTACCTTTTTAAATGCTGTTATGTTATTTACTAATATTTAGAGGGGTTACTTTCTTTATGGCAAACATTCATGCACAAAATATAGATAAAATAATTCCAGTTTAGCAGTATGGTAGCCCAGTGGTTAGCACTGTTGCCTCACAGCAACATGTTCCTGGGTTAAGACCTGGGCTGCTTTCTTCTGCCACTGAAAAACATGCAGTTTGTCAGCCCAGGTCAATCTTGCAAAAGAGACTCCTACACTCAAGAGTTTCAACTCTTCTTTCAATAAAGTCTTAAAATGTTTCAATTACTAACTTTGAATTTCTGCAAATTAAAAATAAAATCTCCCAACAGCTGTGATGGAACTCAATTTGAGGATGTGACTCTGTGTGTGACAGCTCAGCTGTTCTTAATGATAGTTCTACTGTTAATAATTCATGGTTATGAATAATTAACCAAGTTACCACCATGTAGGCAAATACAACTCCCCTGCTTTGGAGATGCTCATAGATATCTTATTGGTAACCACAGTCACTTCAGCAAAGCCTTAACCTCAAAACTCGAAGGAAACATCTGAATAATTTGAGCATCGTTCTCTTGAGCACTGATAACAGTTGTTTTATTCTCTTGCACTCGACTGTGTCAATGGATTTGTTTGTGCCCTGCCAGTAAACACACTTTAAAGTCCTGCTGATGATCTTGGTGTGTGCCTGAGTGTCACAGAAAATGAGACATAGTGTAATTCTTCCTTTGAGTAGATGAAAGCATTGTTTTTCCTTTTCCCCAGCAAGCATCAAATGCAGTGACTCATAAGCCTCATGTCTGTTCTGGGCTCCCCTCCACCCTACATCTATCTGTTTGCCCACGACAAACTGTGGATTAAAGAGTGCAAAAAAATGACCACTGGAATGTGAACAAAGCTCAATGTAAACAATGTGCATGCCAAAAAGATAGAAAACAGCTCAGCCTGCTGGATGGAAACACTGCCTGGACCTCTTTTGTTTGTTGTTTCACCCAGAAGGCAGTGCACGCTTATATCATACTCTCATTGGTTAGAGTTTGAAGCAGGGCAATGAATGAGTCTTTTTAGTCAATAAAAATGTAAAAGCAACCAGGGCATTGGTACACCTGTACATACAGTGCCTTGCGAAAGTATTCGGCCCCCTTGAACTTTTCAACCTTTTGCCACATTTCAGGCTTCAAACATAAAGATATAAAATTTGAATTTTTTGTGAAGAATCAACAACAAGTGGGACACAATCGTGAAGTGGAATGAAATTTATTGGATGTGTCAAACTTTTTTAACAAATAAAAAACTGAAAAGTGGGGCGTGCAATATTATTCGGCCCCTTTACTTTCAGTGCAGCAAACTGACTCCAGAAGTTCAGTGAGGATCTCTGAATGATCCAATGTTGTCCCAAATGACTGATGATGATAAATAGAATCCACCTGTGTGTAATCAAGTCTCCGTATAAATGCACCTGCTCTGTGATAGTCTCAGGGTTCTGTTCCAAGTGCAGAGAGCATCATGAAGACCAATGAACACACCAGGCAGGTCCGAGATACTGTTGTGGAGAAGTTCAAAGCCGGATTTGGATACAAAAAGATTTCCCAAGCTTTAAACATCTCGAGGAGCACTGTGCAAGCAATCATATTGAAATGGAAGGAGTATCAAACAACTGCAAATCTACCAAGACCCGGCCGTCCCTCTAAACTCTCATCTCAAACAAGAGAAGACTGATCAGAGATGCAGCCAAGAGGCCCATGATCACTCTGGATGAACTGCAGAGATCTACAGCGGAGGTGGGAGAGTCTGTCCATAGGACAACAATCAGTTGTACACTGCACAAATCTGGCCTTTATGGAAGAGTGGCAAGAAGAAAGCCATTTCTCAAAGATATCCATTAAAGTCTCATTTAAAGTTTGCCACAAGCCACCTGGGAGACACACCAAACATGTGGAAGAAGGTGCTCTGGTCATGGACACCGTGAGCCAGGCCTTCTCATCCAACATCCGTGTCTGACCTCACAAATGCACTTTTGGAAGAATGGTCAAAAATTTCCACAAACATACTCTTAAACTTTCAGGAAAGCCTTCACAGAAGAGTTGAAACTGTTCTAGCTGCAAAGGGTGGGCCAACATCATATTAAGAATGGGTTGTCACTCAAGTTCATATGCATGTGAAGGCAGACAAGCAAATACTTTTGGCAATATAATATACAGTCCAATATTTCAAAGCAAAGTTGAAGTATACATTTTGGCCACTAGATGGAGTAATAGTCCAAGATATATTTGACATCAGCGTAATGTAACTTTGATAAGCTGAAATTTGGCTTTGTAGGTTTTTGCATAATCTTGCTGATGACCAGAGAAATGGACAAACAAAGCATCTATCCCATACTTCCACCTCAGCACTCGCCTTTGACAGCAGAATTCATGAGTCCGTAAAACATGATGAAGGCTCTGAGATGGTTTGGGGCTACATTTCAGCCAGTTATGTTGGGGTCTTATCAAAATTGATGGAAGTATGAACACAGAAAATCACTGTCAGTACCCTCTGGAAACCGTGTTACTGGCAGCAGCTTAATTTTTCAACATGACAATGATTCCAAACACACTGCTAGTACAGTAAAAGCAAACCTGGATGGAAAAACTCACAATGGAACACTATCAGTCGTGGATTGAACTCCCCAGAGCCCAGACTTCAACATTATTGAAGCAGTGTGGGATCATCTTGACAGAGAATGGAACCAAAGTCAGCCAACATCCAAAGAAGGGCTTTGAATGTCATTCAAGAAGCTTAAAGAGCTATCTGGAAAACAAAAGAAAGTGTGGCTAAAGGAGGTCAGGTTGTGTTGAAGAATAAACTCAAAAGCAGTTTAGAACTGTAGGAACTGTGTTGTTGCCTTATATACTGTATTTTCACAGATGTTTGCATATGTTTCAATACACTGTTGAACCCGTGACTCATTTTCCTAGCAAAATGTAAAGAAATGAGGGGCGGCTTTAAATATATTTTTATTACGATGCTGGCCATTTTCTTTTGTGGGGAAGCTAAAACCTCTTTGTGGGGTTGCCAGAACTTTTTCATACTGGAAATATCCTGATCCTGTAATCACCTATCCTGCCCTCAGCACAGGCGATTACACTATCACAAGACTGTCTGCCATGTTTGTTGGGTGGACCAACAGTATTTATGTTCAGACTGTGTATTCCTCCTATGCTCCAGTGTCAGGTCAGTCAGTGACACCAGATGGTGCTCTCCACTTTGCAGCCACTCCAAAGGTGCTCTAGATTTTTCCCTGTCCCCATGTAGTCACAGCAGGCTGCAAAGTACCTTAAGGACATCATTTACTATTCAATTCAGTTCAGTTTTATTTATATAGCACCAAATCCCGACAACCTGTCACCTCAAGGCACTTTATATTGTAAGGTAAAGACCCTACAATAATTTCACTGCTATGTCACCGCTGTGTATGTAAATGGCTGCAAGACAGAAAAAAATAACAGACTGTTCTGGACAACATACCCTCTTACCAATGCTGATATAATACTGGGAGTTGCACACTCTTGATCACACTTAACAGTATTATATCACACTAAATGAGGTCGGGCATGTTCTAAATCTGATCTGAAACACAGTAGGATGTTGTCACCCAAAACAATAGCTGAGCCCCAATCGTGTCATTTGTACTTGGCTCATTTACACTGAGAACAAGTATTAACTGCATACAACAACATACTGCAACAAGCATTAAACTGATGCAAGTACACAGTCCAAAAGAAAGCCGGTTAGAACTGGTTTTGATGGCTCCACGTGGATGCTTGCAGTAATCTCATCTGTCTCATCTCAGCCTTCACCTGTTCCAGGTGGAGCATAGGCCCCAGTCACACAACGAAGCTGTACTCCCCAATGACCTCTCATCTGTCAGTCACTGGAAGACAGTCTCTGGTTTTCTCTCCATACCCAGGTAATCATTACACTTGTAAATGCTTCAGATGGCTTGGATGAGAGGGATGAAAGGTTTCTGACCAGAGAACGAGCTGGTGCAGAAAGAAAAACGCTGACCTCCAGCGTTGTGACATAAATCAAAACTGGAGTTAATGAATGACTCATGACTGAGTAGGGCAGTAGTAAGCTTAATGTTTTTAAAACTTCTTGCAACACCTGTTGAATCTGATTAAAAGTGCGCAACTCCTTCATCACCTGCAAGTATAAATCATGGCTTTGATTTTCTGCTTAGTTCTTGAAGCAAAAGGCTGTGCACGTGCTGCTGGCTGGCTTTGGCACTAAGGGAAAGGATCATCTAAAAAGGAAACTTTGCCACTAAAAACACTGTTACGGCTATGCGTATGCGGCCTTATGTTTGTTGTGATCAGCTAACAGCTGATCTGCCTATAGGCTTTACTGCAGGCTGCCTGATTAAAGCAGTGGTGTGGTATGCCCGGCTTGGCTCTCCCTGACTTGACCTGCAGGGTTAATCTGAACAGGTTTGGAACCAGTTTTGGAGCAGCCAGTCTGCTCAAAGCACATGCAGATTTTACTCACTGGTGTTGCTGATCATGCTGATCCAGCATTAAAGTGCACTCTGTGCAGCCTAAAAGCCTCTCCTGTCCTCAGCTCACTTTTTGACTGGCTGGGTTTCACTGTAAGGTTTAACTTTATTTATGAAATCTGTTATCCTGCACTAATTTCATACAATTACATTAGCTTCCAACAAAGATAGTGATCGATAGGATAGAGCCATCTTTTCCTTTCAGAAAAATAAGATCAGAAGATTGTAATATATGACCAAAAGAAATGTCGATGTTATAAAAAAAAAAAAAGCAGGAATAAAGGCCACATTAATTCTATTTAAAAATAACAGTGGTGTGGCACAGATATGGAGAAACTGACAACGATAGCATGTAAAGGGTACCAAAGTGAGTCTGCAGCGAGGCTGTTTGCGCATATGCTTAGCTCAGTCAGGACTTTCAGATGAATGCTGTCATTGGTTGTTAGCATCATAGACTGTATATAAAAGAAGAACAAAATCCCATTGGTATTTAACTACAAATTTTGATGGCTCAGTTTGAGTCAGTGTTAGTTTTCAGGAGTGACCATATTTGGAAAAAAGGATGGCGTGCTAGGTTATCAGTTAAGACTAGCTTGGTTAGCAAGTATTTGCATTCACTCGGTATAGGAACGCTGCACAGACGTACGTCTCCAAATTATTGCTATCATACAGTTGTTATACAGGGGAAGACTATCCACAGAGGCCAAAATATCTTCTATACCTGGCTGTAAACATGCTTTTTTTTATGATATTGTGCATTTTATTGTGGGAGTCTAGGGGATTGACTTGCCTTGAGTAGTCACTGAAGGGAAGTGCAGGTTTTGGCACTTCTGTGTTAGCTTTTTTTCACCCCTCTGTGTCGCTGCTTGGTCGGACCCTATTTACCAGTAACAAAGGAATCTGTTGTCACAAATGAAAGTTTCTCAATCTGTCTGGTGTAAAATGGGAACTGAAGATGGTGGGTGTTGGTGGTGATAATTTGCCTCTTCCCAAAACCAATCCACCTCATCTTCATCTTAGAATTCTTAAGGAATTTAAATAATGTTACTGAGCTGTATTGCAGGAGTCAAGATACTTAAATAAAGATGCAAAAATATGGCAGTGCTTGAGAAGTCAAAGTCAAGGGCCTGGATTTGAATCCTGGCCTAGACAGGGTTGTATGATCTCTTTGTGCTTGTGGTGGCTCAAAACATAGCATGGGGTTACAGCTGGAATTGGTCCCTGAGTGCTGCACAGTGGCTGCACACTGTTCTTAATATTTAAGATGTGATAAATGCAGACAATAGAGGGTTTCTTGAATCACTAAAGCCAGTATAATATCTCTCTAGGGGGTCAGTGTCTGTAAAACAAGTCTTGACAGTTCACTCAGTAGTTGTGGTGACATTTCAGTAAGGACCAAAATGGTGATTCAAAGAACAACATTACTATGGACAGAATTCAAGCCGCTAGTATGGCTGCAATTATGTCAGAATGTGTGTTTGGGGTATTAAATAAATCTGTTTTTATTTGCTCTAAAGATAGTTTCGGCTGCTCCCTTATCAGAATGGGTCACCACAGCAGGCAGCTCCACATGTTTGATTTGGCAGAGTTTTACTCTGGACTTATTATCCCAGAGGGACACAGCATTTAATAAGTGATGTAGTCAAGGTCAAAGGTCAAATAAATCTTTATTATCCCAGGGGGGCAAATAGTTTTGCAGCTAGCAGTGACATTAAAAACACACAACTGCAACCTCACATAAAAAAAATTAATTAAAAAAAATTACAATTTACATTAACAGGAAATTGCTTTGCAGACAGATTTTTCAGTATTTATATATATTACGTGCAAAATCTTCATATTTACTGTAACTGTTGCTGTTTAGTAGCCATATGTCAGCTGCAATTTTTGTTTAAAGAGCTTAAATGTCAGATGGTTTGTTGATGTAGGGACCCAGGCCAACATTCCCCACACTTGTTTGGTTCAGTTTCCTCTTTGAAAACTTTTTTCCTCAGATTTCCCGTTCTGCTGCACAGCCACGAGTCGTGTGGCACTCACTCTGGAGGCAAAGCTTTGTTTTGTACATGAACACTTGAGTGCAGAAAAATGGCAGTAATGTCACTGAACACTGAATAAGTGCTGATGTTGAAAAAAAAGGGAGTATTTTGTGTATAACAGTGTATTTATTGTCTCTTAGTTTCTTTTTTTTCTCTTCAAGCAAGCCATCAGTGTCATCCCACTAAAAGACCGTTATGGCTCTCTGCTTTGACCCCATTAAGGGCACTCTCACTGCAATCTCCTGTCTGTACAGGTCATGCCCTCATCATGTGGCCCTGCTGCTTTGCCAAAGCTTTCATCTTCAGTGCTGCACTGAGCCAACACAAGTGCCAGATTAAGAGACCCTCACTGCCCACCATCACAGCCTGACAGCTACCGACTGCCTCCTCCTCACTCTGATTATCAAAGTGATGTTGATTACAGGCCATGATAAATACAGCCTCTCGGGGCCTAGCAGGAGCTGAAGAACAGAACAAAGGAAGGGGGAGTGTTAAATATATAGTTGAGCAGCGCTTATATTTGTCAGCTTATGTTGGTTGAGCAATACTGTGCACACCCGCTGGTTATGCCATTTTTCAGTGCTTAGCTGATGAAGATGAAAAGAAACTGTACTGTCTTCAGTCCTGCTGTTACCACACAGCTAGCAAATTATATTTAAGACTGACAGCAGAGAAGGTCTCAGGAGTGTGATCCAGAATAAAGGATCGTCACTGCTGCTGTATGGATTTTGACATTTCTTTGGTGTGTTTTTGTTTTGGCTCCTGAAGTCAATATAAGCTCTAAAAATGATTAAAATTCTGTGTCAAGACTGAAAGTGGCACAACCCCACCCCCTACACCACCTCATCCTGTGCATTACCCCATAAGAGCACATGCTTAGAGCAGCATCATGTCATTTTAAGACCTGCCTGTTTGTTTCTTATGTGTAATAATAGGGGACTAATATGCATAGAAATATGGGGGTTAACATTTATTTTTTATAGCTTTTTTTTATTCTTAATGCATGTTGGCTCAAAACTCTTACACAATACCTGACCCATGAACTTCATCTGACAAACTGCACTAAAAACTGTAGGTTTATAGTCACTAAACTATAATGTGGTTAGTTGATATTCACACGTTTTCTCATAAAACTAATCTCAGTCTAATCTCAGGGGCTGTCAGACTTTTTCCCTGCAATTTGATTTTAATCTCAGACAATATACTTTTTTTCATAGATTTATGACATAAAACTCAGACAATAGCTTAATTTTTATTGCATTTTTTAAGTTACTAATCTCAGAGAATGATCAGATTTTCTGTGTTATGGATTTATGATTTTAATCTCAAAAGTTCTGTTTTTTTTTTCTTCTATCCTCCTCAACCAGCTTCATATTTTTTTCATTATAATATCACATCTCACTTGGTTTAGTTTATATAGATATATTAGATTGAATTACAGCAAGCTTCTTCACTTTAACTCTACACATTACACACCTTTTAGTCCGCATGTCATGAGTTGGGAGTGGGCTACCTCTCTTACTCTTATTGCTAAGACCCTGTGTATCACAGCACAGACACCAAAGGATACACTGAGTGTATCTGAGAAACCATCGGATCTGACATAAGGGCCAGATATGATCTGATGCCCTGGGAATGAAAACCAACTATCAAAGTCACCAATGATGTTGAATGTGCGGTACGGACATTTCCGAGCAAACTTTCTAACAGTTATTAGATGGGCGCTTTTCTCTGACATCAGCAAAACCGCAGAATTTCAGAAAAAAATTTCAGCATCTACTGGAAATGAAGTAAAAAAAAATAAATAAAGAGGGAGATTTATATCTACAGGAATTTCTCCTGCAGTCAAGCACTGACAGGTTTAATGAGCATAATAAGCGGGACAGATGTTACTGCATAAATGAAAGGGTTCAGGTTTAGGCCACCAGGGTTATTGTTAAAATGTGAGATTGCAGAGTAGATATAAAACGATTCATTGCAAGAGCAGAGGAGGTAAATGATGCACGACATAATACAAGTGAACAAAGACTATTGTCCCTAATTAAGTGACCCTAGCAGCTGTTGAGCACTTTAGCTGCCAATGCAGCCGTAAAGCCCGGATCAAAGTAGCACCACCTACATATCCTCTCTCGCAGTAGCGTAATGTCTGACGTTTGCCCGCTCAGATAGGGATCAGCTACAGAGCAATTGAGCCTTTCCTTTTCTCCATTAAGTTCCTGTGTCGGCTGATGGATGTTGAGTCAATTTGTGTGATTGCCAGCAGCTATTTCACTACGCAGCTGTGAAAACGAACATTTGTCAGAGAAGCTGAGGACGTAAACGCACACAGGCTCGGCTGTGTTGGTGGCCGGTCTGTGTGGCACTGGTAACATGATCCTCACAACGGCTTATATGGAATCTCCAGGGACATTTTACCTTGTTTGCACTGACATGCAGACTTTCCAAAATTAGACTGCAGCTTCCGGGGAACTGTTCATGATACCCTTTTATGTATCTTACAGTTTGAAATGGAATTCGATGCTGTACTCTTTTTTTTTTTTTTTTTTTAGGTTCAATTTCTCATTTTGTTTCTTTATCGTGTAAATTCTGGATGAAGAGATTTGCCTGGGAAGTTAAGGCATCAGTACCATCAAAACAGAGGTTTTTGAATTTCTTGAATGTGATGAGATGACAAGCAAAACCCATTTATCCAATAATTAGCCAGATTAAAATAATCCTCAAACCTCCTCCTCTCCCTCTTCATTCATCCAACTTCATTTAAACCCAACACCTTCTTGTTAGCCTGGTAGCCACTGTGCAGCATGCAGTGAGACCTAACCCCCACTAGAAACATAAATTACTGACTCTACAAATGGTATATATACATGTTCTGTGTGGAGTTTTCATGTTCTCCCCGTGTCTGTGTGGGTTTTCTCCAGGTTTCTCCAAAGACATGCAGTTAGTGGGGTTAGTTTAACTGGTGGCTCTAAAGTAGCGTAGGTGTGAATGTGCGTGTGACTAGTTGCCCGTCTCTCTGTGTTAGCCCTGCAACACACTGACAACCTGTCCAGGGCGTACTCTGCCTCTCACCCTGTACAAAAACTAAGACGTGTATTTTGATGCTACGTCTGGAGCTCTATTGAAATTTTGCTTTTGAACCAAATTTAACCACATTTTAAAAAATGATTTTCTTTTGCAGATTTTTCTGAAAATATGGTCAGAACTTGTGATAGATTATGAACGCAGCTTCTAAATTTTTCCAGTTATATTTACAGGCAGGAGGATACTGAGTACTGAAACAACTTTGTGTAGGTTGTGTATTTTATTTCATGCTGCTGACTCTTTACTGCACTGGATATTTACAAAAGGAAAAAAGTCACTCTTTATGCGTTGTGGTGTCTTTTCTCATTATTTCTCATGTTGTTTTCCTCCTCTGCTGTATAGTTTTGATAAGGTCATATTTCATTCAGATACTCCCTGTCAGAAGGGGTCAAGCCCATCATGACCCCTCAAAACCCCTTCGTTGTGAACGTGCAGTAGTTTAATAGTGGAATTTGCTGGCCAGATCAGGAATCTCTAGTCTGAAAGTGATATTTTATTCTAAATGAACTCCAACCTCTTCAGTGTTTTAAATCCCAGAGCTACATCTCAGGGGTGACTGACATGCCGCTGTGTGTGCTGATGTTGTTGGAGGTGTGAAGCAATAATCTCACTTTCCACTCTCCACAGTTCGTTTAGTTTCTTCAGAAAGCTGTGCAGCAGCTGAGGCACAAACTCACTGACCTGTCACACCTTATATGTTTGTGGCAACCCACTAGCCGAGCACTTTGATCTGCGTGATACCGATGGTGTTCCACTGAGGTATCTTGTAAGCACTCTTGGGACACTCATGAGGTTGCTGTAAGCAGCAGATCGCACTTGACCAGCAGAGATAACATCCATTCATTACGTTGCACTTTGCATTTATTGTACTTCCTGTAATGTGCCGGCAGCCTAGTCGTAGTCACCCTATACAATTCCTCCACATCTGTGATCAGAAATAAATTAATATGGAGACTGATGACTTCCACAGCATGCACAATTTAAAATCAGTTTATATTCTGTATATGCTGTTGATGATAAAGATGAAACACCAGCACAAGTACCATATAAACTGGACTTTACAAGCAGGTCAAAGGGGGAATCCCATAACCCCGCTGGCTATCAACAGTTACAAACTGGGCACGTTTGTGTGCTGACACAGTGGATTTTACAGCCAAGCATGGTTACAAAATTGCACACGCTGATGTCAACACTCCAAAATAAGCCATCAAATGCAAAGATTAAACAAAGAATTGCTATATAAAGAGGAGCTGAAGTCTGCTATTGTTTCTAGGCCTGTGCTTCCTTCTCCTCTGGGCTACAGATCAGCTGCACCTGCAGAGTAAGAGACAGCAGGAGAGGGTGGAGGTGTTAGAAGACAGGCGATGGGTGTTGGCAAACTGAACAGGATAAAGGGAGTGGGGAGCAGAACAATAGTAAGGCCTTGTGGTTGAACTGGATCGAGACAGCATGTCTGCGGTGCCGCCGGCCGTCCAGCCCAAGATGGAGCCTCCAGTGCCGCACAGGAAAGGGCTCTCTCCAGAGCTGCCTGAGACACACAAACAAAGACTTACACAACATACAATCACACACTGATACAAGCATGAACAATAGAAGCCCCTCATCCTGACCCAGGTCTGGACCTGACTTCACTGTAACTCCAGGGAGTCATCTCACATAAACTCAAAGAACAGATTGTCCTATCAAGCAGGACAGGGTTACAAAGGCAGAGGTTACTAAAGGGTGGAACATTTATTTTGTGGAAGATTCAGCTTTTTGTTTTACTCCCTCTGTGCTTACACAGCACTAACCCTCCAAGTTGGACTGATTATTACCAGAACAAGCCGGTTTCTGTCATGTATCTCATGCTCAAGTAAAGCAGCATTTGCAACAAGAAGCCACACAGTCACTATGACCGCCGCTTGGTAATCATTATAAAGTGACACTATCAGCTAGCAACTGTGTTTTGTTACAAATATGTGCTACACAATGATTTGTACGATAGAAAATGTACAAAAGATTACTCAAAATTCTTGACTTCAGTGTATTTAAACCAAAAGTGAAAATAGGTTACCTTTGTATTCAAAATGCTCTAAGTAAGCTTAAGAGTTTGTTTTATTTAAAATCCTTTTTGGTTTCTTTTCCAATGTTTCCATTTTACTAAACTAGTTTGGAAAAGCTTCCCATTTTGACTCCAAAGCTGGCCATTAAACAGACTCAGGGCATTTGGCAGCCCTTTGAAGAATATGCCAGGAACTGTTTGGTTAGACTGCTTGTATACTAACACACTCAGGCTTTGATTTGTTGCTACATAAGTGGAAGCCCAGAGAGTCATCTGGACAAGATGGTGAATCAACACAGCTGAAATTCTGAAGGCTGTTACAAACAGTTACAAACAGTTGGCTTGACCTCAGCAACATCAAGCACAATCACAGAGAGAAAGAATAAATTCTTTCCCTGGAAACTCATCATGTTGTCTCAAACACACCACATGGAAACTCTGCATCCCTGAAACAACAGCACCTCTGCCATATATAGTCATATCTTCTGTTCACTACACTGTGACTGATGTTTGTCAAGCTGACCAGCAGCCACCGTGACAGGAAGGATCACTGTTGCAAACCACAGCGATCCCGAGCCAACATTGTGGTTTAAATGTTTTGTTTTGGGTGTGATTGCACCGTCATGGTGTCTGCGTGGTCCCGCTGTGCGTGCCATCCAGTTGGCCGGGGTCACCTTCGACGCAGATCGCTGACGCAAAGCGTACTTCAGTGTTGATGTGAGGTTGCGGCACAATGTGCACCGTGCACAATGTACAATGCACTGACTCGTCCAAAAACAACAAAGAGGTCCTTCAGACGATGCAGCGCTGCTCCCGAGTGAATGGCATCTGCACGGAGACAATCACAGTCCACAAATGTGCCAAATTCCAGAAATCCTTCCTTGATGGCAAGGAATGTGTTTCATTTTCACTCTGTCTCTTCTGTATTCCCATCATGAGCTAATCCGGATGATGCCAGCACACACATGGGGCCCTGTAGGAAATGCTTTGAGTCAGACCACCCAGCGCTTCGAGGAAAACTGTCTGACAGTCATTCCCCATTCTTTTCTTTCATTCTTCATCTTTTCACACATCTGAACCTCTTCCTGGATGTATCTTACATCACTATGACACGCTGACCTTTGCTTTGTCCTTAATGGCCAGTCAACAGCTGCTTTTGATGTGTGGTGCAGAAAATAAGGCAGGATGTTAAGGGAGTTTGAACATGAAGAGGCAACTTTGTTTTGAACGTTAAGAGGAGAATTAGACATACTAAATACACAGCAGGCTCTATTTTAATTTCACTACAGTGACTGGATCCATCTCTGGGAACGTGGAATTGATGGTTAAGTGGAATAACAAAGTCACACACATAATAAAGACACGAAGGTAGCTGAACACAAGTGTTTTTTGGTTGTTGTTTTTTTTTGAGGTCTTGGATCCCATGAGAAGTAGGGTCGTTGTCCCATAGATTTAATGCTATCTGATATTGCTGGACCTCTTGTTGCAGCCAGGCGACCCACCGCTACTGACCTCTGTAAGATAGCAGGTTTAAGAACAGTATATGAGGAGGTGTAAAGGTGTAAAAATTCACATGCACAAGTAGGCAAATATATTTATTTTTCATCTGCTGCAGGAGTGTTTACCTGTGATAGACTGCGCAAAGAAAGGTCATTGTAGGCCAGGTCAGACTCTAGCAAGCCTGACATTTCACAAAAGCCTTTTTTTTTTACATGAAAGATTTCTAAGGCTGTGCTTAGCTAAATGTCAAGATGATCAAGCTCACAATGAGGATAAAAATGAAAATCTGCTTGAGCCAAATTTAAAGTCAGCTTAAGTTTTATCCTCTGACCACCGCGGCTGTCTGTACCAGCTTTCATCCATAGCCACTAAAATATTTACGAAAATTCACATATGCCAGCTTCATGAATGTGTGTATGAACAGTCAAACACAGAGCTGTACTGATGACCCGACAGAACATTTCCAACTCTAAACTGAAACCCATTTTAAGCTGAACGATTCTTAACCCTACCCTCCTTTTAATTCTAACCAATTAACATTCTGTCTCGGGATAGAATTCACTGAAGGTCATTAGTCACCAGGAAGCATCTGTGTGTGATAATGAATTGCAGACACATTATATTAATAAAGCTAAATACTGTCACCCTATTTCATAAGAAATTGTAGCAGCTGGCTGTGCATGGCTGACAATAAGCCTCACTATTGTTTTTAAACAGCTTCTTAAAATAATGTGTCCCTGATAACCAGATATACTGTATAATCATTTTAAATGCTGTCTAAATGTGGATCATTCCTGTTGCCTTTCTTAGGAAAACTCCAGCCACTTGGTTGATAGTATGATCAAAACAAGTTAAATATAGATTCAACAGAAGCCTTTTGTTAATGTGAGACCGGCCAAGTGTCACAGTCCATGGCACTTCATTAAACAAAATGCAGACTTCCATGGAGGGCCACTGATTTTATGTCTGAATCTTCAAGCAAAATGCTGACTAATCCTAAGCCTGTGTACAGCTCATGCTTACTTCCTCATCACAGACTGTGGTTTGAACCGGTCTGTGCTGGAATCAAGTTGACTGCCACTCCCCGCACTATAATCACTAATCTTGCACTGCTTCGTTTTGCTTCCCTCTTTCAGAGTCTTTATCTACCCCCCAAAGACTGTTTATACTTACATTCAGCCCCAAGGAGCGGGCCAAATCTTGTTTTGGCTGCCCAAACAAGGAGAACTGTTGCAGTGAACCTTTCTTTTTGTGCAGGCTAAATGATTAAATGGACCTACTGTGGTCATTTAGCTTTACAATTTGTCAAACAGTCCATGTGTGCGTGCGTATAATTTCTAACTTTATTTTAATAGGAGACACACACACACACACCATATATATATATATATATATATATATATATATATATATATATATATATATATATATATATATATATATATATATATATATATATATATATATATATATATATATATATATATATATATGCAGACTGCACTGCGGAAGTGATTGGAACACCTGAATTCAGTGATTTGGATGAGTGTGTGAATACTTCTGGCAATACAGTATGATTCTGTTCCCAATTTTATTTTATGTTTATTCAGACTTCTTGCACATTAAAATTATGACTTGTCCATCTATTATTATATTGTGGTTTATATAAATTTATTGTATCCCTGACCCTTCTCCACACACACCTCCACCCTTTATCTTCCTCCCTCTCTCCCTCTTTGTGGTTACTGTCCTCCAGGCTCAAAGGCTGTCTGCCACAGTGTCTGTTGACATCAAAGCACTGACCATTTCTAAAGCCAATGAAAGGCAGGAAGAGGGTTGGAGACAACAGGCCCGGGTTCAATCCTGCACACCTCTGCCAACACAGCAAAGACAGCCAAGACAACTGCCTTGAATATTTTGCTTTCTTGTCCTTAACAATTGGATAGCCATAAAAGGAAAAAGGGGCGGCAAAAGAGCAGCCTCGAGTGAGATCCATAAGCTAAACAAAAGGGACAGCTGTGAGATAAAAGAGTAAAAAATAAACAGCATGACTTACAACTTGTAATAAAATGGTAAAATCAGCTGAAGAAAAAAAAGAAAAGTCTCATGAAAGAATATTTATTTTTAGATGTTTATTGTTTCAAAGATGCTAGCAAAGCCCCACGCTTTGCAGGAGATAGGGAACATATAAACATACATACATATGACACGATCATTATAGTATGATGCTAAGATACATCATATTGTGACATACCATTCTAATCTGAACTGTCAACTGTATAAATATATATTTTTGTGGGATTTGTTTAAAATATTTGTATACGACAGCTACAGTCATGGCCGAAAATGTTGGCACCCCTGAACATTTTCCAGAAAGTGAAGTATTTCCCCCAGAAAATTATTGCAGTCACACATCTTCTGTTATACACATGTTCATTCCCTTTGTGTGTATTAGAAAAACACAAAAAGAGAGGGAAAAAAGCCAAAATCCATATAATTTCATGCTAAATTCCAAAAATGGGCCAGACAGAATTGTTGGCACCTTTCATAATTGTGGGTAAAACACTTTGTTTCAAGCATTTGACACTCGTTTAAACTCACCTGTGGCGAGTAACAGTTGTGGGCAATGTAAACAAATCACACCTGAAACCAGATAAACAGGAGAGAAGTTGTCTCAATATTTGCATTGTGCATCTATGTGTGCCACACTAAACATGGAGAACAGAAAGAGGAGACGTTCTAAAGAAATTCAAGCTGTCCTGCAGGCTCGGGGTGCATCAGTGTCAGTGCAAACTATCCGACATTATTTGAATGAAAGGAAACGCTGCGACAGGAGACCCAGGAGGACCCCACTGCTGACACAGTGACATAAAAAGGCTAGAATGCAGTTTGCCAAAATGTACGTGAGTAAGCCAAAAGCCTTTCTGGGACTATGTCTTGTGGACAAATGAGACCAAGACAGAGCTTTTTGGTAAAGCACGTCATTCTACTGTTTACCGAAAACAGGATGAGGCCCACAAAGAAAAGAACACAGTACCTACAGTCAAATATGGCGCAGGTTCAAAGATGTTTTGGGGTTGCTTCGCTGCTCTGGCACTGGATTCCTTGACTGTGTGCAAGGCATCATGAAATCTGAAGATTACCAAAGGATTTTGGGTCGCAATGTAGGGCCCAGTGTCAGAAAGCTAGGTTTGCATCCAAGGTCATGGGTCTTCCAGCAGGACAATGACCCCACTTCAAAAAGCACAAAGAAATGGATGAAAACCAAGCACTGGAGAGTTCTGAAGTGGCCAGCAATGAGTCCAGATCTAAATCTCATTGAACACCTGTGGAGAGATCTTAAAATTGCTCTTGGGAGAAGGCACCCTTCAAATATAAGAGACCTGGGGCAGTTTGCAAAAGAAGAGTGGTCCAAAATTCCAGTCGAGAGGTGTAAGAAGCTTGTTGATGGTTATAGGAAGCGATTGATTTCAGTTATTTTTTCCAAAGGGTGTGCAACCAAATATTAAGTTGAGGGTGCCAGTAATTTTGTCTGGCCCATTTTTGGAGTTTAGCATAAAATTATATAGATTTTGGCTTTTTTCTCCCCCTCTCTTTTTTTTTTTTTCCAATACACACAAAGGAAATGAAAATATGCATAACAAAAGATGTGTGATTGCAATCATTTTCTGGGAGAAATACTTCATTTTCTGGAAAATGTTCAGAGTTGCCAACATTTTTGACCATGACTGTAGATGTTGGCCCTCACAGTGCCCTAAACTATGTTTCTGCAAAGGTCATCAAGATTGGCCCACTCATCTAGAAGGAGTGAGGGAACATACAACCATGCATACTGTACACACATGCACTATGATCATTATTGTATGACTGAGGGAAAAAAAGGCAGGTGCTGCCTTACATTAAATTTGTAGCTCCTGAAGGAGCCACTTAATTTAGCTTAGCGTAGACTGGGAACTCAGAGGAACAGGTAGCCTGCTTCCATCCAAAAGCATTAAAATCCACTAGACATGAGCTCTAAAGTGCTGTATAACTGACTCTTTATATATTCTTTTCAGCCATTTAAAATGACACATTGTAATTTGGCAGATTAGCAAGCTTATGGTGCTAAGAAATCTCCTAAGCTAAACTAACTGCCTGATGTAGATTTAACAAACAGAAGTCAAAGTAGGTTACTTTACAACTTCTTAATGACCTCAAAAACTTAATAGTTGTATATTCCAAAAAGATTATTTACCTTATAAAGTTTTATGAAGGCAGATAGACCTTGAATAACAAACTTTCTTAGCCACTCATAGCTTAGAGGCCAAAGGAAAGTGTGACCATCACACTGATATCTACCATTATATTAATATATGGATTTATTAATATATAAACAGTAGTGGTTTTGGATAAACTCTGTAAAAAAAAATTTTTTGTCCCACTACATTTAGATATGTTTTTCATCTTCACTAATTCCAGATGCTCTTCTGTATTTACCAGGAAGCTGCTAACTGTTTCTCTCTGCTACTTGGTCCTTGGCAGATTGTGTACTGTGGGTTTTTCCAGCATTTTTGTTGAAAACAGCTGCCTGCTGAGTCCAAAACTGACACTATGAGAACTGAGGGAGTGAACCAAAACATTAAGCTGGAGGTCAGACAGATGATCAATGAGCTGAAACCCACTGTAAACCTGCAGGTTTCTCACTATGACCAGGACCTTACATAATGCTGCATTGCTTCATGCAGTCATTTGATGCATCATTATTATTAAAACATTTGCTGCAGCAGCTTGAAAGTTTGATGTCTACAATAAATTTATAAGAACATTTTCAGCCAGTCTCACTGAATCTGTTAAAGGACATCTATTGTATTGACTTAAACAGCCAAATGAATAAATGTATGGGTTCATAAATAAAATTGCATTGTTCTTAATCCTTTCTGTATTTTCATTAAAAGTTGCCAAAGAGTACATTTAAACAAACAAGAGTACATTGTGTAAGGTGAATCATTTTTCTCCTGAATGAGCCCACAGGCACTCCTTTCACCAGCGTCACTGGCGATTTTTTTTTTTTTTACCTGAGAAATCCACACCTTAGGGTGACTGACACTTCCCTTCACTGTAAGCACATGTGGGAAGCGCCTGCAGTTGGATGTCGTCATGAACAACAACCCAGGGAACTGGTTTGAGCCGGCAGAGGGACTATCAAAGCAAGGAGATTAACAGACAGTCAGAGTGATCTGTGTGTCAGCCGCTAAGCCTACATACACGCCCTACCATAGACCATAGACATAAAATACAGCAAAAATGATTTAAAATTTGGATGCAAATGTAATAGGTGTTTGCAGTAATCAAGGGCTCATTTATGATTAACCTGAAGATAAAGAATCACAAGGTGAAGAGGCAAAGCCTCAACTCATCTAAACCCTGTAATGCTACTTAGGCTCTAGAAGGCTGGGATGATTAAACAGACTATAGCGTAAAATACACAGCATGGAGAAAGCTGTTCTCCTCCCTACCCTCCCATCCCAACCTGAGCCAAACTGGTTTACGCCAGTCTGATACAGAGCTGTGAGGGAAACCCACTGAAAGTTAACCTCTCATAAGTAACCTGATCCTCATCACCTTCAAGAACATCAGAGGCAGAAATGTGCTCAGGGAGTTTTTTTGTGGGGGTTTTGCTCACTAATAAGCCCAGTCCTTGATTACATGACTCAGCTCTACACACACAAGCTGTTGCATTTGTCTGTGATGCATCAGCCCTGAATGTTAAAGACAAAGGTCAAAATTTACACCATTATTTACCCATTTCCATGGCGACTTGAATAGTGTGTTATGAGGGTTTTCCCTGTGTGTGACTAACCCTGAGCACATAGGTCAGACTCTGAGTGTGTTGTCACGGGGAAAAAACTAATAGTATTTCATGTAGACTCCAAACTCATCCGTCTTATAAGACACCTGCAATTTATTTGACAGAAACCGGCTTTCTGTTTATTTCCCAGTGTACACTCTAATATGCTCTAATGCAGTATGCAGTGCCAGGTTAACCCCATGTGTCCTGATAGTGAGGGGTTACCAACAACTATCTACAGACAAGTATCAAGTATGATGCATAAGAAAGACAAACAAGGATTCAACTTTAGTATACAACAAAATAATTTATTAAAAATTGATGTTTCATAAATGCAATTCAGTGTGCTCGGACATTTCGGTGACAATAACACAGTAGCCACTATGAGTGGTAGTCGTACAACAAAGTAAAGCTGAGGGACAAGGCATGTGTTCAGGATAGGCATTCATACAGGCAGGGTCCACGGCACCATGAAGTCTCATACTGCAGCTGTGCACCACCATCAACACAGTGATGTGCACCTGTACAGTCACGCACCCACTAGAGTGCATCAATGAATTCAAGTCTGCAGGAAGACTTGAATGTATTCCCTTCATATTCCCAGTTACTTCATCTTGCTCCAACCCGCTCCTGGCAGGACTCTGCGCTGTCGCCTCCGTCCATGAGGCGACAGCCACCGCATGCGGGCCATCTGCACTTTTTTCCTTCTTTTCCAGGCGGCAGGTGAGCCACACCTGCGGCAGCAGCCCAGTCACATTGGGAATGTTTTCACATTCGGCTCACACACGAGCCGACATACAGAGACAAAGGCGGTGAAACGGCTGTTAAAATACAGTCAACGCAGCCTGAACATCTGCCGGACCATCCCTGCGATCTGGAGGAATTTGTCCTTCTTTCGCTGCTTCAGAGCCATCAGGGCCCGGGCCGTCTCCTCCGGGTCCTGTGTGTAGGAGAAGATGCTCCTCACTCTCTCCTCCGCCTTCATGTCGCCCGTTTTCTGGAACAGCCTCATCAGCGCGTCCTGGTTGACATTCTCGAAAATGTTGGCCACGGCTTTCTTGCGGTGCGCCGTGTCAAATTTGTTGCCGTTAACAGACGGACTGACCCGGCGGCATTCAGAGGACAGGTAGGTAGACATCTTAACTCTTTGTTTTTTCGCTGGGAGTCTATAGCTTCTCTCCTCCAGCTGTGACCCTCCAGCTCGGCGGTGGTGAGTTGTTGGGTGCGCACCGTTTTTCCGGAGCGGCTCAAAGATTGAGTGTTAGAGTGAGTGAGTGCCGTACAGCGTGAGTGGAAGGATATTTATAGGACTAGTGTAGGGCGTGAGTCTGCCGGGACTCACTCCCAGACGGTGACATCAGCAGTCGTGAAGCGCACAGAAGCGCCGCCTCTCCACACACACACACACACACACACACACACGGTCCTGAATGATGAAACCATTATAAACTATGAAGTAATCAAGCTACTTGCGTATATAAAAATTTTCTGATGCAAATTTAATTCATAACTGCCAAACGGTCTCCTTTAAGAAAGTGGGAAGAATTCACTTGACTGTATTTCTCATCACTCTGTGTAATACCGATACAGCTCAAATGATGTGAATGGAAGGTGACATCCCTACATTAGTGTCCCCTCTGTGTCTCAGTTTTTACATGATAATGATGCCAAAGTTTGTTTAGAAAGTGAATGCATTTCGTAGCTGCAGTTTCACTGAGGGTTTCTCTCCCTGTCACACAGATCAAGAGTCTGTTTAGTTTAACTCAGCTGATACAAACTCTTCTCATTGCATTTTTAAGACATCAGCATCCCCATTGTCGCAGAAAATGTCAGGAATGTGTTGTCTGAATATGACGTTTTAAACTCAGGCTTCACTTTGCTTGAGGGCACACATACTGTAAACAGCAAAGGGGAAGTAATCCTGAAGTAATGAGCATCTACTAATTATGATGTTTCCCTACTCGAAGGGGACATTGAGAGAATTGTGAATGAGGACTTGGCAGTTGGCTCAGTGTTATTCAGGGAGGACTCCTGAACAACATGGGAAGGTAGCTAAATTAATAAATAATGACCAACTAATTTTCACCTATCATTTATTAATATAGCATCTCTCAATCTGCTCTTACCTTTTAAAAATTCTACTGTAAAATACTGGATAACAGCTAATTACTGAGAGTCAGTCAACAAACCGAAACACAAAGCATTAATATACATATTAGCAGTAATGTAGGTCATAAATGTAACAATGAAAATCTGTCTCAGCACATGAGCCATTTGTTTCTGTTGATTTGTTACCCCAGCTGGCTGATATGTAGACATTTCCAAACAGGAACAAATTACTAGAAGTGCTAGTTTGTGTGTTTACTGCGTGGGTGTTCATTTCCTCTTGCAGTATTCAGTGTTGTGATGTGACTGCAGTCTAACTGAAACCACTCTGTGTTAGATTTAAACACTGTGAAAAAAAAACACTCTTTTTCAAGTGCTATTTTTAAACACTAACTTCACTCTAATTAACTAAAAGCGTGTTTTCGCTGGTCCCAAAATTGCATCAGAAGATTGTATCTTCCTTTTTCCAGTTAGCAGTGTGCTAAAAGTATTTGGCTTACATTTTGGCCTTCACATGAGAGGGTTACTGAGTTGTGTTTACAAGTGGAAGTGAGTGCAGGCCAACACAGGCCAGCTGACTTGTGCTGATAAGGCTGCAAGGCGTTCCCCTACTTGAAACTCTCTATAAACAACAGCAAATGTCAGTTTCATGCTCATTCAGCCTGCCTGCTTTTTCTGAAAAACTTGCATTTGCCTGAAAATGTCCCCTCTACACGTGCGACCATCAGCTGGCACCTTATATGGAAAAGGACAGTCAAGGGCACAAGTGACTCAGGAAGTGTATGTTTTCTTGCAGAATGAAGCTCATGCATGGTATGGCCGGTATGCGGCACTGACTTTGTTTGCTGATTTTGAACAATAAACCAGAAATGCTTGTCTGGAGCTGGCATGGAGACAGAGAATAGCTGTACGCACCCTGGAAAAGAAAAAATGGAACTGGAAATGGCATATTTATGACCCCAATGTGTTGTCCCAGAGGCGCGACAGATAAGGAATGCACAATAAGGTTTCAACAGTTAGAAGGAAACTGGAGCCTTGTGCTGCTGACCCTGCTCTCCTGTCCACCCTGAGCATTCACACTTTATCATAACAAAAGATATACTAAATTTAACCAGGCTTAAAGCTTTTTTTTTTTTTTTTTTTTTCTAATTTTCTCCAAGGAGAGCTACTCTCAGGAGACACTGGCTTCACTCCATTATGTATTGCTCAGATTTGGTTTGAACTGTCCCTCTAAGATGGGAGGTCACAGACAGGGCACTTTATTGCACGCTAAGATTGCAGTCAGTCTGAAGTTCAAGTCCTCTCACTTATCTGAACAGGGGTCAGCGTTTAGGCTTATCTATTTGGACCACTTTTACTGGGGTTCCCCTTTATCTTTGTTTATGGTTCATTTATAATTTAGCTTATATAATGTGATAATACATATCTCTGGAAGAGCTTCCAGATTTATTTATCTATCAAAGCCTAACATGAGATGCCTGGAGTTACCAAAGGGTGTTAGTTAGATAGTTAGTCCTCCTTGTGAACATAAAGACTATCCAGTGTGCTATGACCACCGTTTGGGATGCAACAGGAATGTTATATAATACAGCAGGTAGCCTCACATCGATTGCTTTATAGTCTGTGCTACTTATGCAGAATGTTACTGAGTCTCTATGCTAGAAGTTGCTAAATGGACTGGTACTTATAGAGTGCCTTTCTCCTCAGCTGAGCACTCAAAGCACTTTCTACAAGTGTCATTCGTCCAATCATGCACACATACAGTGCTTTTATCTATGCCTAAGCCCTTTCTATCATACACACACACACACACACACACAGATGGATGTACCAGAAGCTACTCAGGGTTTAGTATCTTGCCCAAGGATACTTCAGCATGTGGACTGGAGGAGTCGGTCCACATGTCGATCCACTGACCTTCCTAACCTCGTGCCTTTCTTACCAGAGTGAGACATAAAATAGTTTGTTGTGCTAGCAAGTGTTAAAAAATGTGTTTTTGCTGTGGTTTCCAAATGCAGCTCAAATATTAACACAATATCCAGAAAATCTGTGAAAGAAAATATTATAATGCATTCAATATCTGGTTCAACCCACTGCTATACTCCTCAGAGTATTAAAAAATTGGAGAGCAGTGTGAGAAAGCTCAGCCTTGAAAATCGCAGTTTAAATCCCAGAGGCCATTTGTTTGTCCTTTATAGTTTTGGATTTAAAGGAGATGTGCAAGTCTGCATTGTTGCAAACAGCTTTACATCACTTTACAGTTAACTGCCTCCTTTCTTCCTAACGTCACTGTCGTACCTGACCACTGAATACAAAGCTAAGGTGTCAGCTGTGCTCAAAGATTTACACAGATTGTGGGTGTGTATCGAGCAATGGAAAAGTCAAACATGACAACTGATTATTTATTTATTTATTTGTTATTCACCCATTTAAACTGCACTGAGCCTTAAAGTTATGAATGATTGGTTGTAGTCTTTTTGAGTGATAGGTGGGATCTAACTAGGTAGCTTGCTCTCTGTTAGCTGTGTTTGTGGTGCTGGGGCCTTTCAAAATATTTTTAGTCAAATTATTATTGAAATAAATATAACTATTACATTATATAGTTATTATTGATCAATGTTACAGCAATGTATGGGTCATTGTACTAAAATCTTAGCCAAGAAGTCTGTGCTCCAGTTTTGGTGAGCTGAATTCTAGTATTTTATTTGTGTGTGGCTGCACTAACTAGCAGCAGTCTGATTGTGTGGGGTGTACCCATGCAGTCTGTGGATGCAGCTTGCTAAACATGTTTGCTGGCATTAGCTGATAGCTTGGCATGCTTGCTCAGAAAGAAGAAAATAGTGACGGTGATGACTCAAGACTTCAGGATAACCTAAAAACCAGTGTATGATGTCATGATGACTACGTCGATCCCAGTCAGGCCTTTCTGGGTGAAAGTTATGTATGTCATTGGTTTGGCTCAGCAGTCTTCATTTCGGAAAATGTGCATTTTTAGTTATTGTTGTTATAATTTCCAAAATTGGAAAACAGCTATAAAAAGCTCGAGATCTGACAGTGAATAGAAGACTGTAAAGAATAGGGGGTAATTTCAAAGATGGAACTTCTGAGAGTATAAAGACTGATGGAGTGCTTGTTTACATTTCGGCCGTGATTTTTTTTTTTTGTTCTAGTTATTTTCAGTTTCATGTCATTTTGGACTGCATCTCTCACCTCTAATCTACTTATTTTCATTCTTTTCCTTTTTTCACCTTTTTAACAGTAACTTGTAACGGTGAAATGATAGCTTGGACAGAGTTCGTTGTCGTATCCACATGCTACGTGTAACCTAAACAAAACAAATCTAAACTAAACTAGCCTGTCATATGCAAAGCCGTTGGCAGTTTCACATATGACAGATCGAGCCTTCTCAAGTAAATAAAAGTATTTTCCAAAAGATTAACGATTCCTTTGAAAGAAGGTGATTTTCCTTAAAATGTCCTACAAACTTTCCCCTTGTTCTTTTATATAAAGCGTGCATAGAGTGAATAGATATTAGCATTTAATCAACAACATGCGTGAAAGAAACCCCTGATTGAGAAATCTTTGAACGCCGATGCATGTTGAAACAGTGGGTGACGTAAGGAGCCAAGATGACAATGTGTAAACACTAAATCCTGGATAATGCCAAGATACCAAATGATCCCAGGTTATGCGGTATTTGCTTTTCTCTAATATGGGCATGCAGTGTTTTGTAAATGCATCAATTCCTGTTTGCTGTTCTTGCTACATAATCCGTCCAAAATGTACCAAATATCTCAAACAATCTGAACATTAAACACATGAAGCAAGCAGGGCCAGTTTCATCAGAAGATGGCCCGCAGTCCTTTGATCCGTAATTTCGCCATCAATCAGATGTGTTTATAAAAAAAATCCACATGTGAGGAAGATGTACTGATTCGGTTTATGAGAAAGCATTGTAAGTGCTCTGATAAAAATGATCACATCTGTTAAATATAGTCATGAAAATGAACAAGCAGCTTTCAGCATTCAGTGCTGGTAAATGATTCATAGTGTATACAGCTCAGTAACAAGCGCTGGCAATAATAACAAGTCAATGAATACCCCACAAGCTTTGTGGTTGAGAAAGAGAACAGGCCTGTGTTTATATCTGACTGTAGGGCTTTACTGGAATCTGTTGCTAGCAGCAAACACCCAGCATGTCTGTAGCAGCTTCTTATGTAAGATCTGACAGGAAAGGATGGACAGGGGGGAATAGAGTGGGAGTCTCTGGGGAACTGTGTGTGTGTGTGTGTGTGTGTGTGTGTGTGTGTGTGTGTGTGTGTGTGTGCGCGCGCACTACAGATAAAATAAACACATCCTCCCTAGGAACGCTTTAAAAGTTAAAAGGCAAGTTATGAAAGATCTAGATTAGTGGTGCAGAGGAGTGAAGCACCACAAATCTTAACTAGCAACTTGGTTGTCACAAAACTGTGATTGTAGAAGAGATTTTGCAAGCACTGTGTGACAGCGGGGTGGTCCTGTTGAGGATTTAAAAACAAGTCAATGATGATAATTGGTAAGCTGCAAATAATATGTTCAAAGTGCTAAATAACGACCCAGAGAGTGTCTCACTTATAAAATATATGTTTTTATGTCTTGCTCATTTCAAACATAGAAAGTGCTTGACATGAGCACCATCAAAACTAAATGTTCTGAACAAAGTCTTCAGAGGGATCACCAGCTTTTCCTTTAATCATCACCTTTTGTTTCACCACTTGCTGGGCTGTGCAGCACTGGTGTAACAGTAGCACACAAAACAGAGTTCATGTTTCCTCTTTCCCCTGTTTCTTCCACCCTCTCTTGATATACCCCCACCCTACCCTCCAGGGACCAGCCTGTGCATTCAGATTAAATGACTGAGCACTGAGCCCACACAGACACCTAGACAATGCAAGTCACCATTGCACCAAGCCAGCTCAATCCGGCTGCAGCTCAGTTCACGGCTGGTTGCACCACAGGGGCCCAAGGTGAAACCTACTGTTCATGCATCCACGTGATGCTCCCCCAGTCAGGAGCATGAACTGTGCTTGCATCTCCAGGCCCCACTGGATAAGGTGGATCATATTTAGGTCAGTGGTCTTACTAGCTGGGTGTTAAAGAACGGGGCACCAGTATGGCCTTCTTACAGTTCTGACAATACCTTTAGTTCATTTATTAGTGCTTATTGTTATCTTGCATATACTACATATTAATGTATCTTATAGGAATTGTTATAGGAGTTCCACTGTGCAAAAGTTTCATCTTCATCAAGCTCAAACTCACTCACAGCAAACTGAAAATGTTTTGCACTTAAGATACTGGAAACATGTTGATCCCCCCCCCCAGGATGAAACCTGCTGACGTCAGTGACCCCTTACTTTTGTTTTAGTACAGCCATTATTTTACTATTATTATGGGTGGATATCACAACTGGCTGCTGATGTACCAAGCCCTTAAAGGATAAAACTTAATGACTTGGAGGATCATTTGACCTATTAGCATACACCAACAAATGAACCTAACCCAGAATCAGAAATATAATTTTTTATTTTTGGCCTTTTATTAGACCGTTTTGCAGTGTAGAGAGACAGGAAAGTGGGAGGAGAGAGATGGGGAAAGACATGCAGTAAATGGCAAAAGGTCAGGACTTGAACCTGCACCATCTGCACCACCACACGGCATATGTGGTCGCCTACTCATCCACTGAGGCACCCTGGTGCCCCTTTATTTTATTTTTAATTACCTCCCACCCCAGGTCCTACAAGTCCAAATACAAATTCATTATCCATTTTCTTTGTGTTTAGTTCTAAAAACCCATGCCTAGGTTTTAAGGGGTTCATCGGCAAGTTTTCCTGTTGTCAAAGTTGTATGAAACTTTAATTACAGCCTGTTTTTTTAATGAAGACAAAACAAATAATAATAATACAGATTATGGAGACAGTTCAGAGCTTAAGAGTCAGCATGAAGAGAAAAACAGCCCACACACTTGCCCACATACAGTGCTGCAGTTTCTGTTTATTTTCAGCAGAGCCTGCAAAACAGGGCAGCATGGTCACTCACCCTTTACTCCTGAGTGAGGATGCACTGCTGCAGACAGCTTTGCAGGAGCTCAGATGCCTCACTGTCTCCATAGAGATACAATAAGGACAATAAGAGTCAGCGAGTGGAGGTGGAGAGACAGGGAGGAAGCAGAAGTTTGACTGCGTTACCACAACAAGCAGTGACTCAAATGAATTATAATGTCCTGTTTGACTGGACACAGACATAATTTTGGTCTGCTTCTTAAGATGTGATGTATAAGCCTTCCCAGAATACTGTTTTCACTCTATCCCTTGATGTTTAGATAGAGCTTAACCATAAAAATACAAAAAAAAAGCTTTTTTTCTGGAATTGTTGCACACTTTTACCTACCTGCACCCTGCAGCCTTCGGGCTCGCAGTAGACAGACACCAATATTTTACCACTTCAGATAAGATGATCCATGGTCTGGCCAACTAAGATTTCACGTGGCTATAATTTCACCATTTTTTGAGTCTTTTCATCTCTAAATGATAGCATATTAATAAGGTATGGTACTTGACAAACTGACCCTTATATAATATATTAAAAACAAATAATGCTGTCTTTAACACTTCTCAAAGAGTCTGCCAGTTCTTTGTTTATAATGACTCTGTAGTTAGCCAGAGGGTGGCAGATTGATATGTGTTTTGCCCTGTTGGTCATTCATTCTGTTATTGTGCTCCTATTTTCAATCTTCTTTTATCCATTAATCCTCCTAGCTACTTCTCCGTAAGTTGTCAGTTTCTGTTTTAAAAAAGGAGTTCTTCCTCCCCACTTTTGCCAAGTGCTTGTTTACACATCATCTGATCTTTGGCGTTCCTCTCTAATATTATAGGGCGTTGAGATGAATTATTGTAAAGTGGTGCTAAAAATCTAAAATTGAATTGCAGTTAAATTTTGTTACATAACTTCTCACCTGTTTGTTGCATAAGCCTGAATAAAGATCCATAACAATCTGAAGGAGCCTGGGTGAGCTGCAGCCTCCTCAGAGACAGCTGGTGAAGGTTGGAGTGTATGTGGGTGTTTATATGTACTTTGCCTTGGATTTTATTTCAATATACATTCAGATATTGTAAATTAAAAGATCAATAGATGTAATTTAATATCTCCTTGCAGTGAATTACACACTACTTCACCTACTTTTAAAACTGTGCTTCAGTCTATTGTCTCAAACACTGCTGGGTGCTTCCCCAGTACAACCCCAGTCTTGTGCTGTAGCCGTCTGCCTCTCCACCTCAGCAGCGGTCAAGTGTGCTGACCCCTTATTGTGCACAGCAAGGAACCACATGAATTGTTATTTGGTCCAGCACCAGGTAAAGGAAAGTGCTGGAATGTGTCGGCAGCAGGCCCATTGTTCATCTTAGCAGGAAGGAAAGGTCATATCAGAGAGACAGGAGGCTGGAACACGCAAGTCTGCACTGATGAACAAGTCATCTGTGGCAAGATTCTTGATAAATCAAAGGGGTCTGATTGCAGGACACTTCCAGTGGAGGATCCACTCATAGTCTGTAAAAGTGAAGCCAGCGCGGAAGTGGCTTAAACCTGCATTATTTTTAATGGCCAACGGGGGCCAATAGCTGCAAAAAGACTTCCGGGCCTAAAGAAGTCCATGAAAAAATGGCTCTTGGGCTTAACTATGGTGAATAAATTCATGATGAGTTTGTTTTCTCACTCACTTATTTCAGGTCATATGATAATCGATCATTAAGTGCATTTTGTCAGTAATCTGGCGTATGCTTATTTGCTAACTTGTCAATCACAAGTCATCAGCTAATGTAAAAAATCAGTGCCAAATGCCTGGAATGAGCACGGGCTTTCTCCAACACTTCATTCGCTATTAGAATAGAAGGCAAGAAGACTTTTGAATACTTTGTGAAGGCTTTTGTGTGTGTTTTTAAAAGGCCAGGGAAAACAATTTGAAATGTGTAATTTTTTAAGTGATCAATCATCCATTTGTGCAATTTGGAAAAGTGGTGCAGAGGTCAACAAAGTAGCACAAAAGTAGTTGTACTTATGACCACTCAACAGCACATCCCTCTTCCGAAAGCTGACACATGGAAACCAGAAATGACTTTCCCTATTAAGAGCTTCAGAGTGGTGGACAGACACTTTGACTCACACAATGGGACCACTGTTTAGATAGAAGGGAAAACATCACTTATGGGAAATAATGCACCTCTATTTACAGTCACTAGACAATTATTAGACTTAGACTCATGCCAGTTTCTGGCTGCAAAACAAATATAACAACTTAAAAGTGTTTAGAGTACTGTGTAAAAGTCTTGAGCCACCCGTCATCACCTCCTTCAAGGAGGTCATTCTGTCTATAAACATCATAGCCTGAAAAGTTTTGAATGACTTCTGATAAAAGTGGGGTCATGTTAACAATCCATTCAAGTTTGAATCAGATCCTCCAAAGTCTTCAGGGTCAACTCAGTGATTTGTTGGTTGGAAAGTGACAAAAAAAGCCATATAACTTAGAAACTATGATTCTTACAAGTGTATTGTGTATTGTCAGAATATAGAAAGTACCGTATAAAGATTTAAAATATCATGTCACATTTGACCTCTGGGTTTCAAAGGGACAAATAACAAAAGTCTGCATTTGTTTTTACCGCATTACAAGCTTCTTGAAGTACATTTTAAAAGAACAAAGAAAATGAATACAAAATACAATATTATTCCCTTAAAAATAAATACTGCCCAGTGAGCGAGCTGCCTTGGTGGAGGTTTGCTTTTTGTTTCTTTATATTTTGCTAGGAAAATGGGAAGTAGATGCAGCAATTTATTTAAACATACAAACATACATAGAAATACATGGAAGTAATAGTTTGTATGATTCTAATTAGCTTGAAAGTCAATATTTAGTATGACCACCTTTATTCTCAAACACAGTCTGAACTCTCTCAGGCAGCTTTCTTATAATTTCTTAAGTAGTCTTCAGGAACAGTTCTCCAGGCTTCTTGAAGGACATTCAAAGCTCTTTTTTGAATGATGGCTTCCTTTCTCTGTCAAGAGCCTGGACCTCAATAATGTTGAGGTCCAGGCCAGTCCATGACTCTGACTGTGATTCTCAGCCCAGTTCTTGTGTAATTTGGCATACCTCAGCCTTTTCTCCCTGTTTCCCTTCCTTAACAATGGCTGCATGGCAGCCACCCTTCTACAGAAGGGAAAATGTCACTGATTTACATCAGACCATTTCTGATGAAGTTTCAGTGAACAGTAGATGGATCAACTCAAGGAAAGACCTGACACAGGGCCAAATGCACCTGTGTCGGGTCTTTGCTGTATTTATCCTATTTCTTAAGGACATGATTTTCATTTGCTGTACAAAGTTTATTTTAGGCTAGCTGTTTCTCCATTTTGTCCTCCACTTGTCAAATGACCTCAAATTTTTAAGGACATACTGCACAGCATGCTGAGATATAATTTTCAGTTAACAGAACTTTGGGAATCACTTTCTTGGTGCAAATACACAATTTTATATCTGTCAGACTATGTTATCTTTGAATCTATTTTTCATAGATTCAAGTAAAGAAAT
>JAMQGT020014533.1:0-14172 GCA_024447675.2 Pterophyllum scalare
GTGACTCCAAATCCAGGCCTCCATTGGTTAATAAATTTGATTTCCATTGATGATTTTTGTGTGATTTTGTTGTCAGCACATTCAACTTTGTACAGAAGTATTCAATGAGAATATTTCATTCATTCAGATCTAGGATGTGTTATTTGAGTGTTCCCTTTATTTTTTTGAGCAGTGTAGTAACATATCACCCCAACAGAGCACTTTGCTCTCAGACTGCTGGCTTACTTGTGATTAAGAGTGGAATGGGAGGCAGAGCCTTCGGCTCTCAGGCCCCTCTTCTGTGGAACCACCACCCAGTTTCAGAATCATGTACTCACAAGATAGAACCTCATTTAGCAGTTAGCATGAGTTAAACTATCTGCACTACTTTGTCCATACACAACAAGGTGATTACTCACTACACTGAGCAACTGAGGATATGAGCAAATATGAGTTGATTGTCCAGTGCATGTGATACTTTAAAAGTTGAACTTTTCTCAAGTCTCTAGTGCAGGCAATGTGAAGGATCCACAGCTTAATTCAGCAACACATGATATCACCCACATTCTAAGTGAATGAGAGGGGAGAGAAATCTGCATACATGTTGTGTGTATGGGAGCACTTGAATGCTACAGATAAAAGAAGTCCTTGGCTATATACATGAAACATGACCTCATGACTGGAGACCCCCCCCCCATTTTTTTTATGTTGTAATGCCTCAAATGTTTTGTAAAACAGTGAAAATGTTCTGTTTTTACTGGTTTGTTGTTCCATTCAAATGGAAAATTAAGAAAATAGCAGCATATGTGTCTTCTGCTGGAGCAGCACTAATCAGTAGCAAATGATGGATGATGAGACTCTCAACAGACGATGATCTCAGATGATCTTGGCTTCATGTTATGTTTACTCATACATATAAGAGCATCAAGTTCACTGAAAAAAAGTTGTTCTGAAGAGGTTTGACATAAAAATGAACAAGTGTGGAAAAAACATTTCATGTAGTCATTATGCATTAGCTGTAGCAACCTAAAACTTAATAAAGACAAAGCCGAATGCATTGTGAGAACTTGTAAATATGATGAAAACATCAAACAACCATTTATCAGCATTACACCCTGGTACAAAGTTGGAATTTAGTGATGGTCTGCAAGATGAGACCTTCATGCACCCATTTTTAAAAATCTTGTTATGGGGACCTCCCTGCAGAGGAATTCTGTTTGCACTGTTAAAAATACATACACATAAGCAGCAGTATACATTTGGTAATGAGTTTAAACAAGACTTCTAATGCTGCCTGTGGTAAAATATAACAGTGTGTCTAAAGAGAGCCTTTTCAGCTGCTGCCCTTATGGAAAAGACATGTTGTTGCCCAGATGTTCATCCCAAAATATTAACAGTCCAATATGAAATAGTTTCCAGTTGCAGTGCCTTCATTGTGTAGCTCCCAGGTTTCTTGAAAAAAAGATGCAAAGATGAGGAATGTCAAACAAACTTACTTGATTAGTAAGGATAGTAAACCACCACTGCATACAAAAGCAGAAAGTGTGTAAGTTGTGTAACTCCATATTTATATTGCCGGACTCTGCTAGCATAACAATCCTTAGTTGCCTTATCCTGGGCCTTGTTGCAGCCCCTGAAACAAGACATGATGCCAAGACATCTGGCTTTATGCCAACTTTCTTCTGACTGCCTGCCCCTGACAAACAAAAGATATGACAGACTACTTTGACATGCAGTATACATACATTCCCCTCCAAAAGTATTAAAACATTGAGGCCAATCCCTTTAATTTTGCCGCAAACATTTGGGTTTAACATCATGCATTTTGTTACAAATCCTTTGCTTGCATCAAGCCTGTGAACTACTTACATAACTAAACTTTTGCACAGTGCCACTTCTATCACTACAGCCTTCTTGCTCTGTTTGTCCTATGTCCGGTTGGTTAGCCATCACCATATTGTCTGTCTGGATCTGGAAGTCTCACAGGATCTTAGCTCTGTCATTCTCAACCATCCCGGGAGCGTATCCCATTTTGACCTTGAGACTTCCAGGGCATGCTCAGCACATATATTCCTGTATACTATTGTCTCAGTGGCATCTCTGCACAGCCTGCACCTGGGGTCTTGCCTGTTGTGGTACTGTAGATCCTAGTCTCTATCGATCTTGTGCTTGTTCCTGTACTGCCATGATTAGTGCCTCTGTGCTGTCTGTCAGTCCAGGTTTGTCCAGTCATTTGTCCAGTCATTGAGTTCAGTGGAGAACATCAGTGGAGGTTCAGTGAAGAACATCTGGTTTATTATGCTGGCTTCTGTCTCTCTGGTATACATACCTCTTCAATCGTTTAGCCAAGGCAGTGAGTCTTTGCTTTACAGTTTCTAAGGTCTCTGGTATGGATAGCTTGTTGTACTTCTTAGGCACCCCTTTCTTCATCACACCTTTCTGCAGCTCTGAAAGCTGGCTGACTTTCTTCCGTGCTGCGTTGATCTTAGCCTTTAGTCTTCTTTTCCATAGAGGGTAAGTTAATCCTCTGTGGATTAGACTTCCAGATGTCCTGCCAGGTCACTTTCCGCTCCATCGCCTGTTCCCACCTTGTCCAAGCCCCTTGCTGTTGCATGGCCACTGCACTGGTCCGCCGCTCCTCCTCCACAGCGGAGTGCACCTCTTCTGGCAAAAGTTTGCGCCTTTTCCTTCCCACTGACCGTGTTGAATTGGATTGATGATACCCTGCCAAGATTTCACATCTTCTAGTAGACTTTCAGAGGGTACTTGATGTAGTCTTGTGTCCAGATTTCCAGCTTAACCATGATCTTATCTTTCACGTCAGGATGCTCTGGAATGCTGAATGCTCTGGTATTCAACATACCAGTTACTGTTGGGGCTTGGTCCCCAATCTCAGTATGTGTGGCTATCTCTCCCCTGACCTGACGTCCTAGCTCACCCTTGCCGTAGCATTTGCGTTGTACCTAGTCAATCTCTAGTTGTGATAGCAGTTGCTTCTTGTGGATGTTGGAACACTGAGCTACTAATTGTTTTATTTTCAGTCTGGATGTTGGGTGTCGAAGAGTCCATAAATCCCACGTATATGTCCATTTTAAGGAATGCCACACCAATATTTACATCATGTTCATAGTACATGTTTACTTTGCTTTAAAGCTACTCAGTATGTTAAACTCTTCAGTGAACTTTAAGAAAATAACCCAAGGGAAACCTGTTAAAAATGACCCAAGAAAAAAAAATCTGTTGTGTCATATTGTGGGAAATGCAAGATCCAGTGTTTCTGAAGCCTCAGTTATGCTAGGGAATACATGTCAAAATATGCTGGCCTCTGATTCAGTGGTTTCTGTCTCTTGTGAGCTGGATGGCGTATGAGAAAATGGGCCCCTTGACAAAGAAAAGAGAAAGGCCTCCATGTCTTCTTCACAGAAGGAAGAAAACTACAGCCTTCTGCAGCTGGTTCGTGTTTCTTTTCCACTACAGTTTGTTTCTTTTTTTGCTTCTTCTGTGTCTGTTTTAGAAAATTTTCTGTGTGCAAGGACACCATACTCGCTTGTGCCTTTTCCATGTGTACATTGTTACATTTTGAAATGTAGCTTTTGCCTTTCGTTTCTTGTTTTTTTTTTTTTACCTCACATGCAACCTTAAGGGTTTTGATTGGCTTCAAAGCAACAACTTCAAAGCTTTGGTATTTCCGTTCTTTTCTTTTCTTTTCTTTTCTTTTCTAAATTATGCATGCATGAAAGTCAATAGTTCAGACATGGCCTCTGTTTCTATTTTCCTAAAGTAGCGTATTAATACTTCTTCTGTCAGCCATCTTGAAATGCCCAGGGACCCATTTTGGGCATTATCTTAATATAGCTGGGACACAGAAACCCTGTGTATACAATCACAAGTCAAATCTGATGACAGCTGATTAATAATGTTTGCAGACCAGTTAAGATTTCAGAAAGCTTTCCCCCCTGGGACTTATTCTTTTACTACTATATTTGATTTCGTGGAATTCCCTCATAGCTTTCATTTCAGTATTCTTTGAGTACCATATGTCTGTCTTATAGAGTACTCCTCATTTCTTGATATTTTGCTTCCATAAAAGAGCCGTTAAAAAAAGCACTAAACTCAAGGGGTTAACCGGTGCTGTGGCTACACAAAATGGCAACTTAGCAAAGAACCAATTTGAAATTGTATCTTTAGGCACTTTTTTACTAGCAGCCTGTTGCAAAAACACATTGTTTGTTCCAGTTTCTTTAGCTGAATCTTTTTTTTTGTTTGCACCAATAGAGTCCTGTGAGCTGAAAATCTGGCAAGTTTGTATGGTGAGCGGGATGTCCTTAAAGACTGTGCCAGATAAACAGCATTATGTCTGTAAAAGCTGGTAAAGGCCTGACACAGGACCCAAGAGCTGATCCATCTACTGTTCACCAAAAGCCTCATCAGAAATGGTCTCAGTGGAAGGGGCGGCTGTCAAGAAGTCATTCCTAATGAAGGGAAACAGGGAGAAAAGGCTGAGGGATGCCACATTACACAAGAACTGGACAGGTCTGATGGAGCGATGAATCAAAGTTTGAAAATTTTGGTTCAAATTGTTGTCAATATGTACGGAGAAGGTCAGAAGAGAGGTACAACAGTGAGTATCTACAGCTGTCAGTAAAACACAGTATCTGGTTGGCAACAACTTCATAACAATGATCCCAAAAACAGTCGGTGCAGTAAAATCCTATCTGAATAGAAAAACACACAATGGAACATTATCAGTCATGGACTGGCCTCTCTAGAGCCTGAACCTTAACATTATTGAAGCAGTGTGGGATCATGTTGATAGAACATGAAAAGAAAAAAGCAGCAGCATATAAAGATGAGCTTTGAATGTCCTTCAAGAAGCCTGGAGAACTGTTCCTGAAGACTACTTGAAGAAATGAGAAGAAAGCTGCCTCAGAGAGTGCAGACTGAGCTGAAGAATAAAGGAGGTCACACCAAATACTGACTTTCAAGCTTGTTAGAATTATACAAACTCTGTTTTTGCCTTATGTTTGCACATACTTCAATAAATAACTGCACCTATTTCATGTTTTCCTAGCAAAAAATAAAACGATATTTGAATGAAAACATAACTGTGTCCTCAGCACAGCAGATGATGCCAGACTGCAACCAAGAATCAGCACTCTGACTTTTTGTAAATGTGTGTGCCTTTATGGCAGCAATAAATAATGCCATTATAAATCATTGTAAAATGCACATATGTGTTTTCTTTTTAGGTTTTTGACCCTCTGGTTAAATGTAAGAAAGTTAACCCTCTAAACACGTCCATAAAACACACCAGTTTCCTTTTGTGTGAGCAAAAATAAATAAAAACTAAAAAAGGACCAACAACCCAGAGTTCACCCAGTCTTCTCTGGACTAATGAAAACTAATGTCAGGGAACTATGCTGCTAGGAATAGGATATATGAGATATATATACATAAATTAAATGTACAAGTATCTCAATATTTGGAAATCAGACTGAATCTCTCTGTCTCCCATATGGGTGTTTCCATTAGGTAGTATTTGAGTCTAAGCAGGACAAAACCCTCAGTCTGTGGCGTAAGTGCAGAGGAAGGGAGCTGATGCCATCTATTGATTAGTTCCACATTCCTGTTGTTTGGAGCCTGAGAACACAGTTCACTTTTTAAAGCAGAAATTGTTGTGGAGGAATACTCTATATATTCCAATGTCTGTTCTTGGTTTCATGATGTACTTTAGCTGCTGGATGAGAGTCTGAGCCAAAGGTCAGATTGGAAAAAGCTGCAGTGTGATATTTAATAGACGCACGCAGGTCGTGTTTAAAAGTCAGGGCCTTGCCTGCTGCAGTTCAAAGTTTTATTTGCTATTCCCTCAGTAATATCAGATACCCTGAGAACTCAGTTGTTTCAGAAACTATGACAGAGTAGACCGCGCTGAGCGGGTATGCTGGGCGTACAGCTAAACTTCAGCTCATTTAAAGAACAGCCGTTTTCTGTGACTGTGATCAAACCTCAGGAGAAAAACTGATAATGATCTGCTGCTCATTGATGCCATCCAGTGGCTGAAATAAAAAAAAACAGCACTGGCCATGTGATTCATCCATTTCTGAGCCTCTGATCCGTGCTTACATTGTGAGTAAATGGTATTTATCTGGCTGGGCTTTACATGGTCTGTGGTGACAGATTAGCTTTACAGGATCTACAGTTTCCTTTTGTAGATGTTTAAGAGCACAGAGTTTATATAAACAGCCATTTAGATAAGCTGCTAGAATTAAAACAAATAGATTAAAATAAAACAAAAAAAACCCATAAAACATAAAATTACAGTACAACAGGCGTCATTTAGAAATGCTCAGACTTTCAGTGGTAAGAGGAGACTAAAAAGGGGCCGCTAGGGACATTATTACTGAAATACACTCACACACAATACCAAAACACCTTCCTGTTCACATAAATCACCTTCCTGTCTACTGAAATGCACTCACACATGCTACTGTTAACCAAGAAGATTGTGTGTCACCTCTCTGGTGGGGAAGGAGCATGAGCTAGTGCATGAGGTTGAGGAGATACCAGCTAGATATAGCCGGGCTCACCTCAATGCATGGCTTGAACTCTGGAACCAGTCTTCTGGAGAGGGGCTGGACTCTGTTCCAGTCTAGAGTTGCCCTTGGTGAGAGGCAGCAAGCTTGCGTCCCCCCAGCTTGCTGCCTGTACGTTGGAGTTTTCACTGCTCGACGAGAGGGTTGCTTCCCTGCGCCTTCGGGCCAGGGAACGGCTCCTGACTGTAGTTTGCACTTGCGAATGACAGTTCAGAGTGCCCACCCTTCTTGGAATCACTGGGCGGGGTGCTTGAGGGTGTTCTATCCGGTGGCTCCATGGTTCTGCTGGGAGACTTCAACCCTCACATGGGCAATGACAGTGAGACCTGGAGGGGGCTGATTGGGAGGAACAGCATGCCTGATCTGAACCTGAATGGTGTTTTGTTATTGGACTTCTATGCAAATCCCAGTTTGTCCACAACGAACACCATGCTTGAACATAAGGATCCCCATAAGTGCATGTGGTACCAGGAGACCCAAGCTCGCAGGTCAATTTTGTTATCGTATTATCAGATCTACCGCTGTATGTTCTGGACACTCGTGAAGAGAGGAGCTGAGCTGTCAACCGATCACCACCTGCTGGTGGGTTGAATCAGGTGGTGGGGAAGGATGCTGGACAGACCTCGTGCCCCCAAATGTATAGTAAAGGTGTGCTGGGAATGCCTGGCAGAGGCCCCAGTCCATGAGATCTTCAACTCCCACCTCTGACAGAACCTCTACAGCATTCTGAGAGAGGCTGAGGACATTCAGTCCAAATGGACCGTGTTCTGCACTGCCATCGTTGAGGCTGCTGCTCAGAGGTGTGGCTGCAAGGTGGTTCGTGCCTGTTGTGGTGGTAATTCCCAAACCAGGTGGTGGTTACCGGAGGTGAAGGGAGCCATCAAGCTGAAGAAGAAGTCCTATTGGGCTTGGTTAGCCTGTGGGACTCCAGAAGCAGCTGGATACTGGCAGGCCAAGTGGAACGCAGCTCAGGCGGTGGTTGAAGCAAAAAGTTGGGTGTGGGAGGAGTTCAATGAGGCCATGGAGAAAGACTTTCAGACAGCCTTGAAGCCATTCTGGCAAACCATCAAGTGACTCAGGAGTGGAAAGCGGTGCTCTACTCGCACGGTCTATAGTGGGGGGTGGGGTGCTGCTGACCTCTACCGAGGCTATAGTCATATGGTGGAAGGAATACATTGAGGACCTCCTTAAGCTCACTGACATGCCTTCTGCAGTGGAAGCAGAGTCTAGGGACGAGGGGGATAACGCACCCATCACTGGGGGGTGAGATCACCGAGGTGGTTAAACAACTCCTTGGTGGCAGGGCCCCTGGGGTGGATGAGATTTGCCCTGAGTTCCTGAAGACTCTGGATGTTGTAAGACTGTCTTGGTTGACATACCTCTGCAACATTGTGTGGAGATCTGGGGTGGTGCCACTGGACTGGCAGACTGGGGTGGTGGCCCCCGTCTTTAAGAAGGGAGACCGGAGGGTGCGCGCCAACTATCGGGGTTCACACTCTTCAGCCTCCCCAGTAAGGTCTATACCATGCTGGAAAGGAGGGTCCATCTGTTAGCCGAACCTCGGATTCAAGAAGAACACTGCGGTTTTCATCTTGGTCGCAGAACGCTGGACCAGCTCTTCATCCTTTCAAGGAAATTCAAATGTGCATGGGAGTTTGCCCATCCAGTTTACATGTGTTTTGTGCATTTGGAGAAGGCATTCAACCGTGTCCCTCGGGGTATCCTGTGGGAGATGCTGTGGGAGTATGGGGTGTCTGGCCCGTTGTTGCAGGCCATTCAGTCACTGTGCAACCACAACAAGACCTTGGTCCATATTGTTGGCAGTAAGTCGTACTCATTTCCTGTGGATGTTGGACTTCACCAGGGCTTTGTCACGGATTCTGTTCATAATTTTTAAGGACAGACTTTCTAGGCGTAGTTTTAGACCCTCATCAGTAAAATGGCTTCTTACAAAGAGAAACCGTCTTACAGAGGGAGTGGCTGTAAGTTTGCAATTACAATCCCCTGTCTTTAATATTGTACATAAATTTAGAAAAATAAAACACTGTATAGTATTGCAACAACTATGAATGCATCAAATGGGTAGATTATTATTAAATACATGCTTAAAGCCCCAAAGCCACAAACATTAAGTAAGATTAACATTAAAATGATCATACTGAAGGAGGAATTAAAATTGTCCAAATACTTCATAAACAGTTGCAATCCCACCTCGCTTTTAGTATATGAAAACCACAGGTATAAGAAATGGCTGCATCCTCACTGGATGTCATCACTTAGATGCTCTTTTCTTGGCAGAATCTTCTCAGTGCATGTTTGCTCAGTAATTGTAGGGACTTCTTTTTCATTTTGGGATAACAGATAAGGAAGTAATTGTCCTGCACCTACATCTTTCTTTTCTTCTGGTCTGATAATCTTTCTTTGTTTCTCCCCAACAACTTTGATTAGAATGATTCTCATCACTAACACCCATTGGTAGTAATAATTAAATTCTCTGATACACGTGTTACACAGATGCAGTCACATCAACACAGATACATTATGACATCAAATATTACAAAACAAAACAAAAAGCATTTGACTTTTAAAGGAAAGAGGGAAAGAAAATTATTTATCAGGATTTTCTGGGGCATTTTAATGTATTCCAGGTCAAAGGTGGAAGAGGATTAGAGAATTTTTAAAAATTGTGCATAACCTTGAATGGTGTGGAAAGATATGCATGGAGATATGCATGTGATCATTGCAATGGTCCCTCTGTCCAGTGCTTGTTCAGCTGTGGCACAATCTCATCACACTGTAGATCATGGTTGGACATGGTTTCTTCTGCAGGAACAGAGGCCAATTATCATTCTCTGAAATCTGTGCAGAAACCCTCAAGAAGAGTGATATTCTACAAACATTAAGGAAAACAACAAGAAGTGAAATAAACTTGTGGTTAAGGGGGTTTGAATGTTTAAGGTTTCTGAACCTTCAGTGTATTGTGAAGAAGAGGAAGAAATGTGGGACTTTTTCCTGGCTAAGGTTCAGAGAACTGTTGATGCTACACAAGGGGCTTCAAGGCATGAGAACCCCTGGCTGCACTGGGATTGGACTTACTGAAGCCTGGGAAATGCACACCCAGCAACAACACATGCACATCCTGACTTAAAGCTGTACTCTATACAATAAGGTGGTAATTTCCTGTATTTGGCCAAATAAAATAAAGGTTTCGCACACTGTTCCTCTTCCATACCCAGAGAGTCACATATAAAACCTTAAAGAGGTTAAACAGTCGCTGCTCAGTCAACTTTAAAGTTCCATCTCTCAACAGAGCCACACAGTGGCCAGATGCTTACACTGTGAGAATACAAATCAGCCAATACTTTCAAATAGCAATGATCTGTTATAGTAATCATTGCCAAGCATATATATATATATATATATATATATATATATATATATATATATATATATATATATATATATATATATATATATATATATATCAAATGAAAGATCCTGATGTGCTCTATCTACTGTCAAAATTACAGAAGTAAAATATTAATAGGGATAGAGTTATTCAACAAAAATTGAAAAGACTTAACTGAATGTGCACAAGAAGTTGATGACAAAAGAGCATAAGTGCATTTACGACAAAGACAAGATTATTGTCATTAAGCATTGTGTCATAAATTTATGAAAAGAAACATGCTTAAAAAAAATAAAATCAATATACAAAGTAATTCAAACTATGGTCATTTTTTGTTTTGGCTGTCCTATAAAATTGATGAAATGTCACTGGCTCCAAGCCCTCGATATATAGTGAGTTCTCTGTGCAAAAGTGCATTACTGATACCAGAGGTCAGAGGAGAATGGCCAGACTACTCTGAGCTGAGCTGTGTGTGAATGAGACATGGTGCATGAGCGCACTTTGAATGCTCATGTAGAGTAGAAACGTGCTTTATAAAAACCATTCCATTTACCAGACATGCTGTTTCTTTTTTTTTTTTTACTTTATAGAAGCGTTTAATGATCTGCTCATAGATTATAAAGCCAAGACACCTGATCTTTTTTTTTTAAAAGCCTGTTATGTCTGGCAGTTTTTGCAATCGGAATATGATCCGAATGCTCTGGTGTACCAAACATATTTGCTTTTCCAAGAATAGCTCCAATAGGCTACTCTTGTTAATGTTTGTATTTTAATTTTATTTTATTTATTTACGCCAGGCCTGACAGGTAGAAAGGAAAGGGTCGGAAGAAAGTAAGAAAAAGAGAAAAAACAAAAAAAAGAAAGAAAAGAAAAAAAACCGTGATCCAGAGGGAAACAGGGAAGGACTCAGGGGACCCAGCCTGTCCACGGCCCACTAGGAGCTCAGAAGACAGGAGGCCACACATCCTGATGGCAACTGCGCACACACCCCAGAGGAGGAAGGAGGGAGACCCCAGATGGAAGCCCCACGGCCAAACGGCAAGAGTCCAGAGAGCCAGAGGCAATGAGCAGCCATCGAGACATCCGGCCATGAACCCCCGAGACCCACGGGCACCCCTCCTCCCACTCAACATGTTTAGGGTGATGTGTTTGGTGTATGTGAGTGTATGTAGTGAGAAGAATATGTATGGCTGTGTGAAAGCAACAGTGCCATTAAAATTGAAGGGACAGATGTAATATGAGCACTGAGAAACAGCACCCATCAACACCACGCCCCAAGGTACTCAATGTCTAAGATGTAAATAAAATTGAAGAGCAGGCAGCAGTGAACAGACAAATGGGGCCACCTCAGCAGCTCCACTCACTCACCACTGAGTGACACATCTGCCCCCCAAGGCCCTATGTGTACTAGTATGTGTTGTGAGCTGTACAGGCGTGCTGTTTCTGGTTTCAGCCACACAGTGCAGGGACACCCTGCAGCTCATGAGACCATACGAGGAAAATTAGTAATGACTTGGTGTCTTGTGGCATCTGCAACTAAACTACTAAAGAAATATTGTAGATTTTATTAAAACAGTTTAATTCATTTTAAAATACAGCAGACATTGGTACATACTAACTTTTTTCATATTCCCGATATGGCCCGACTAAAACATGCATGATTGGAAACAGAGGCCATCGCTCCAGCTTCCATTTATTTCACTAACGGAGTATAATGTGTTAAACTGCGCCCCCTAACGGCCTAAAAATTGGTCTCAGTGAAAACCCCTGTTCTTACAAAATGTTTCTGATTCACCATCCACACCACACTCAGACACCCAGTAAGCTGCAGAGTACTTATGCAAAGTGTTGGCTGGGCATGAGGAGCAATTTAGGGTTCTTTCCCTGCAACACTTTTATCACTTGTCATTTTTACCATCCGGTGGTTCAAGTGTTAAAAATGGATGTCTATGCTACACAATAACTATGATCAAACTGGAAAAACATTGCTTTAAACCAGGCTGGGCTATAGATGTAATGGAAATAACCTTTTTGGTCAAAAGCAGGATTTATTATCTGCTTCTCTGCTGATAAACTACTACAGCACAGAATCAGATGACACTAAAGCTTCTGACAGATGTGCCTCAACATACGCAATTTAAATAAAGTTCTAATCATCTCTCTCAATCCTAAAACACACTTCCAGTGAAACCTCCTGATTACAGACTGACTGTTGTCACTCTGTGTGTTCACTATGTCCAGATAACAGACACGCTCCCTGAACTGCATTTCAAATGATTTCCATGTAAATTCTTTCCAGGCACTGTGGCAGTATCTTAGTGAAACACAGCCCTGCTTGTTTGTGCAGTGTGGGTTATAACATGCCTGCCCTTAACCACAGGAGGCTGTAAAGAGATATGGACATATTGCTCATTATTCTGACCTAAATTTAATTGCTCTTGTATTGAAGTTTGTGTCCCAGTGGAAAGTGGGTCACAAATTGGTGTTAGCACTTTACATATGACAATTTTACATATTGATGAGAGTGAAGACAGGCTTCTACACAGGAAAATTTCACACAATCGGACGGCCTCGGGGGAGGGCAGCCCCATGAGAGTTTCTGGTTTTAAGTGGGCTTTGGGAACCACTGGTTTATAGGAATAAAAGCTAGCAATCAAGTGTGTAAAATCAAAACCTGCTACATAAAAGCAGGTATAAATTGTACCTTAAATCATCCATTTATTAAAGATCTTATAACAAATCTTGGCTTCCAGTATTGCTGCATTGCAGGTATTCTCAGAACTCCAGTTTAGCCCCAGTACCATCCCAGTGTCTGGCACCAAGCCTCAGCATCTTTGGTTCCATCTCTTTTTGTTAAGTCACTTCCTTTCCGGTGTATCAGGTTTTCCAGCCCTGTAGTTTCAGGAGTCAAGCTTTATGCTTTTTTTATGTGTTGAACCAGTCAGACGTGAACAGATGAGGGGGGGGGTAGCGTCTATTGTGTTTCCTTCCACGAACAATGTAGCTCTGGGCCAAAACAAGTAAGGCCACAGATACCTTGTAGCTGTATAAGGCAGGATGAACTGAGAGTGATTGGGTCACAAGTTGAATGGGACAATATAACTTTTTATTTCCCTTCTATACAATTTTTAGCTTTTATTTATTTACTTTTTTTTTTGCAAAGTGAAACTACATAATCAGGATTACATGTGCTGGTGTGACATGACAAAAGCATAGGTTGAAAACTGAAATAAGCCAAAGGTTAATACCATGTTTCTCTTTTTGGAATAAGGGTGTTTTTACTTTAACAGCTTTGCTAATTCACAATAACAATAATAATAATAATAAAAAGGTGTAAATACTGCAAAAAATAAACACTGTGTATGTTCTATATTCAACTGATCAGTGGTTAACAAACTTTCCATGTGTTCAGACTCTCAGTCAAAGAAAAAAGGTTTGTATCTGAGGTCAGTCTCGTCCTAACTTTCCTTTGAGGCTCTGCAATGACTGACACCCACAACCCACACACCTGGAGCTTCTACAGGTCGGACTGGACCGGATGTCCCTGGTGTTTGTAGCTAATGTGGAAATGCCGGCCCCATTCAGAGTCATGACAGGAGGTGTGTGATACACCTAAGGAATGCAGGTACTTTAAAAACCCCGGCCTTGTCCAGTGAGGGTGGCAGTTGTGCCATCACAGTACCCAACTACTTCCACTGGGAGAAATAGTTGGGAACTGAACATGAAGTCTTAATTCTAAATGATGTGCAGTGCTTACTTCAGCTTACAGCACAGAAAAAATGTGCTGGCCAAATCACCTGAACGTTGTGTGTGTGTGTGTGTGTGTGTGTGTATAGGTATGCCGTGCTCCTTGGAGTATATGCTAGGCTTCATTCTACCCCGTGTCACACTTACTGTAGCACCTACTTATCTACTGTCTTATTTCATACCATATAATACGCAGACCTTCAAGTACAATGTCTCTGCAGTAAAGGTAGTATCGGTCCAGCTTTCTCTATCCTTTGCCACTCAGACTGACTGATTTGCATTTCCTTCTCATGTTACAGACCATAAGCAGGGCAATGATTCGCTCAGCAGGAAGCTGTTCTCCCCCGTTGGCTGGATCGTACACGTCAGCAGTCAATAAGTTCTAACCCAGCATGTATCACAAGTCCTAAGCAATACGAGAGTCTGAACCAAGTAGGTTACATA